>JAVTVY010011236.1:0-50306 GCA_036873755.1 Hanleya hanleyi | reverse complement strand
TAGAGATATAGGTCTAAATATGATGTGTCTGTAGGGTTATCTGTAGTTTTCTTCAAATCCAGTGAAGGTGGATATATATCCTTCACTGCGTCATTTATATAGTGATTATCCACAGCGAGAAGATCGTCTATATAGCATTTGGTGAATGAGAAGGAACGGGCTTTGAACGGATCGGTTTTTGAAAGCGCCTGCATATAGTCATATTCATAGGAGAACATATATAGGTTAGCCAATAGGGGTGCACATGAATGATATCTCTTGTATGTAGTAGAGCTAAAGAATGCTTTAGCGTATGTTTATGTATACTACGATTGTCTTTTTGAATTTGGTGCTAATACTGTTATATGGAATACGTCTTTGGATTATGGACGCGGATATTCTCTAATGGACGACGGCTGAATTATGAATGACGGACCAGACACTTGTAATTATGGCTTCCGACATTAATATATCTATGATCAGTTTTCCTGAACACAGTCAAGAAATCCCATGTGGGTACGTGTCTGTACGGTATGTGACCTTTACCATAAAGTTCTTCCGTAAGACATTTTGAGTTCTTCAATATCCACATACATTCAATGCCAGAGTTTTTAGAAATAGTGGCGCAATACCTTTCCCAAAATGTTTTTACCTCCTGAAGGGCCCTCATCAACAGGGTTGAAAGAAGTTTGGTGGTGCAGCTTCTAGAACCAGCTATGAATCTAGCTTTGTATGGTGATTTATGCATTTTGCGAGTCCAGTATATCGTTATATTTGGTTGGAAGACAAATACCTCTTTCCCTGAGAAACGTTTTGTGGTTGTTAAATAAATCTTCCAGAGTAAATGCAGTTTGAGAGTAAGTAGACGTATTCGATGACGATATGTTTACACTCAATTCTTCAACCAGCACCTGGTAATAGTAATACTTACATATGAATATTATATTATTTGAAGCTTTGTCTGCTGGGACTATGACGAATTTACTCTGGAGATTTGCTAAAACTTCTTGCGAATTGGGGCTTCTCAATACTTGTTTGCTTGGGGAAGGATACTTCTGTCAATATGGCGGATTGTTTCAACGAACTTGCTCTTGGTGAGGTCCAGTCAATCAGCGAGTACTGTAGGTTCAACTTTTTCTCGCTTAGACCAATCAATAACGTACTGTTCCAAAGCAGACAGGACTATCTTCCGGTCGGCCTTCAGATTTATATTTCTCGGCTCTCTATAATTAGGTCCCTTCATCAGGAGTAATCTTAGGTCCTTATCACTCACCACATCAAGGTCACCAGTCACAACATGTTTGCATGGTGTATAGATAAAGTTCGATGATTCACAATCACAACTATAGCCCCCCCGACTTGTATAAGTTCCAGTCAAACTCCTCGACAGCATTGGAGTAATTGAATATTTTGGTGGCTATTAATTTAGTATACTTATATGAAATGCAAGGAGGTTCTGTGAACTTAAAATAGTTTGGTACAGTGTTGTGTACCTCTGGATCATTCAGGATTCGAGGTTAATTAATTATGTCCAGTCCTTTATCTAAGTAGTTGAGTTTCAAGAAAAAACGATCTTGGGATGTTTCGATTATGTTCACTGGACGATACAACCGAAAATACGCTACATCTTGACATACTTTAGTGATTTTGGGTGGTATATTTCCCGAAGACACAGATGACCAAGCAGGACACCCTGCATATGACAAGACATTATTTTTACTACAGAAACGCTTACTACAGCAACGATGGCCATGGATGTCGCAAGCTATTGTAATAGTTGTCAGAGATGTACACTGGCAAAAGCAGGCAGGAAGTTGCATCCGGCCAGGAGTCATCTGTTTGCGAAGAAGCCACTGGTAGTCCTCGCCATGGACTATACCTTGCTTGAGCCTGCTGGTGGAATGGAAAATGTACTGGTGTTAACAGATGTGTTCAGTAACTTTACACAGGCCATTCTAACGCACAATCAGCTAGCAACAACGGTCGCATGTGCGTTAGTAAAGGAATTGTTTGTCCGATATGGGGTACGAAAACGCTTGCATTCAGACCAAGTTCGGAATTTTGAGTCTGCAATTATCCAAGAGCTCTGTTCAATGTACGGCATCACTAAAAGTAGGACAACCCCATACCATCCTGAGGGAAATGGAGGTTGTGAACATTTCAACCGAATGCTACACGATCGTCTGAAGACCTTACCAGAGAAACAGAAGAGGTGTTGACACAAACACATTTCTGAGATAGTGTACGCATATAACTGTATGCTCCACTGTTAACGGGTTACAGTCCATTCTTCCTGTTTTTCGGCAGAGAGACAGTCCTGCCAATAGATCGTTTTCTTGGGCTTAAGGAAGACGATACAGGCAGTGGATCTGTGGATGAATGGGTCGCAGACCATTATCGCCATCTTAAGAAGGCTTTTGAGAGGGCCAACGAGAAGAACGAGAAGGAGGCAATTCACCGTTAAAAGGTGTTTTTACAGGATCATGAACACAAGGGGCGAGCAAAGATCCAGGACCACTGGAGTCCTGTGCCATACCGTATTGCTAGACTTTTGAAGACGGATGGCCGAGTATTTGAAGTGGTATCAGGTGATGGAGTCCAGAAAGTTGTTCATCGGAATGAGATGAAGGATGCACGTAACTGCATGGGATTTGACCGTGCTGTGATCCCCCATTCGAGTGATGATAGTCCAGGGTCGAGTGGAGTAGAGCTGCCAAATAATGGTACATCGGCTGGTATTCCACATAGAGACAGTGATGAGTCAGATGAGGAAATATACTTCCTAGTGGGTATTGTAAGACAAGCAAATAGTAACTCCGGTCCACCATCTATTCCAGAACCAGATTCTCCACTTCTTACAGAGGCAGTTGACGAGCCAGTCTCAGAGGTCGTACCTGATCCACAAAGTTAAAATGAAGATGACCCTGCACCAACCAGACGAACTCTACGTAGTACCGCTGGACAACACTCAAACCCGTTCCGTCTGCCACAATCAGTGTTGCACGATCAGTGTCGCAGAATGAGAATAATGTAAACATGACCACTTTGTTGGATCCTAATCAAGCCTTTATCAATCCGAGTCCGGTTCATCTTTACCTCACCCAGGTGTTGACGAGCACATGAAAGTGCTAAGTTTATGGTGTTTATCTTTTAGATTTAGTTGTATGCTGGAGGGCCAGCTAACTAAAGTGGGCGAGTGTGTGACGGCGGTACCCACTTCAGCATTGAGGGGGGAATCCCGGATGACACAATCACAGGGAATTCCCAAAGTCGCGCAGTTTGGTACTCTCCGCCGTGTCTCGGTTGTAACAATTAAACTTATCTGTACAGTATGAATTTAAATGTTTTTTTCCCATGTTCATTGGAGGAAGGTGCTTTTTGTTCGGCCTGTCGGGTTTCGCAGTCGAGGAACGAAATAAAGTTTACAGGGACCCGTGTACTCAAAAGGGACCCACGCTATGGGCAGCCATTTTGTGTGTGCATTTGTTCTGTTTGCACTCGGTGCGACGAGGGAGAAAAAAAAAAATTTTACAAGTAAATTTTCTGTTATTAAGCTAAAACTTACCTCACTTCCACTCTTTGCATTTCTTGTCTACATGAAATATCACAGTAAGAATTTAAATGACACAGTTATCTCCCCTGCTAGTCACCTGATAGCATAGCTACCCACAATTCCACTTCCTTCTTGTTCCACTGCGATACATGGTCTGGATGTATCATAGCGGGGAGGTTGGGCGGGCATCACTGGAAGTGAGGTAAGTTTTAGCTTAATAACAGAAAATTTACTTGTAATTTTTTTTTGTTATTTGCGCTGAAAACTTACCTCACTTCCACTCTTTGTATAGAGTGCCACCGTAAGGTAGGTGGGCAAACTGATACAATCCGTGGTAGTGATAAATGCCATACATAGTGACTAGTTCAAAGTAGAAATCATAGATCTTCTACCTCACAGAGGATCCATGAAATCATACAACAGTAATAACCTGTATGCCTATGGTACACAGGGAACCTCTGTTGCTACTCTGACTTCAAGGCTGAGATGCAAGATACGCCCCCCCCCCCCTTTTTTTCGAAAGGGGCCGAGAGAAAAAATGCACTCACCTGCAAGCAGGGTTACAACTGTACGCCCGGACTTTTGTAGCTATCTTGTTGGCCTCGGTCCCCCAGACACCCGCTGTGCGGTCACAAGTGGGCCGATGGAATAGAGGTCGTTACATGCCAACGTCATGTCCCGGAGATAGTAGGAGGCAAATGTCGTGTTTGACCTCCAGTAGCACGCCCTCATAATGTCTGTCACCGATCTGTTGGACCATAGAGGCCATGATGCCGCTAATGCCCTAATCTCGTGACCCGAAACGTTTACAAGCGCGGCTTGCCTATCAGTAGCCGTGGAGTACGCTAGCCAAATCGTATTTTTGAGCCAACTCGAGATAGTGTTTTTACTTATTTCTTGTTTGGCTTTGGGATCGAAAGGGATAAACAAACGCCTCCTTCCCACTCTGATCTCCTCTGTACGATTCAGGTAACACGCAAGAGCCCGAACCGGACACATTAACATGTCTGATTCAAGACCGGACGAAAGGAAATCGGATAAGGCTGGAATTGTGAACTCTCGAGATATGGAATCGTAGAGGGCTTGATTCTTGGCCACAAACTCAGGAACCGTTGTGAGAACTACCTTGCTCCAGTTCCTAGAGTGTCTGATGTTCCTTTTATCGAGCGCATGCAGCTCTGACACCCTAGCTGCTGAAGCAAGAGCCAACAAAAACGAAGTTTTGTATGATAAATATTTAGCTCAATAGCTTCTATTGGCTCGAAAGGTGGCTCTCCCAATTGCCGAAGTACTAAGGCTAAGTCCCACTTAGGTAATTTCGGAACAGCCGACTGACCAGTTATCTTGTATGACTTGATTAGTGCAGATAAGTTTGGATCAGTCGAGGGATTAATCCCAGTACCCAGTAGAATAGGTTGAGCAATGGCCGCTCTATAACCTTCTACCGTAGCAGGCACCAGGCCCCTATCCCTGAACAGGTACAATAGAAACTCTGCTATCTCAGGGATAGTTGCGCAGGATGGATTAATATCCCTCTCTCCACACCAAAGATCGAAGATTGCCCACTTTGAGTTGTATACAGCGGAAGAGGACGGTCGAATAGAATGTGCCATTCGGCGCCCAACCTCCGCTGAAAATCCCGCCTGAGCGAAGTGCTGCTTGAGCACTTGCACACGTGGTAGTGGAACAGTCCTGGTTGGCTGTGGAATGTCGACGTTCCGGGCTGGCGCAGTAGATTGTGCCATACCGGAAGCTGTCTTGGTACATCTACCAGAAGATCCAATAGTTCCGGGAACCACGGCCTTGCTGGCCACCACGGAACAATCAGGTAAACGACACACATGTGTTCGCGAATCTTCTGAAGTACCTTCGCTAGGATAGCTGGAGGAGGGAACGCATATGCTACCATCCTTGACCAGTCCTGCGATAGTGCGTCCACTGCATATGCCGACGGATCCGGACCCGGCGACATGAACAGGGGCAGTAGATTGTTGCGCCGAGTGGCGAACAGATCTATGTGTGGCATCTCCCAGACATGAGCTATTTGTTTTAGTATGTCTGGGTGAAGTTGCCACTACGTGGGAATTATCTGATTCCGTCGTGAAAGCGAATCCGCTAAGACGTTCAGTACCCCCGGGATGTGTCTGGCCAACATTGATATGTTGTTGTCCCAACACAGACCGAAAAAGATTTCCGCTTGGCTTTGTAATTGCGGAGATCTCGCCCCCCCCCCCCATGCTTGTTGATGTAGGACACGACTGATGTGTTGTCCGTCGCAACTAGCAGGTTCTTGTCGGTCAATACGCTCACCCACGTGCGGATGGCATGTGTCACCGCCATAAACTCCAACACGTTTATATGGTACGAGCGTTCCTCGATTGTCCATAACCCGGATGTCGACTTGGACTCGAGGTGGGCTCCCCATCCTTCCATAGATGCGTCCGTGAACAGGTGATGTGACGGACGAAACGGAAGTAGGGACACACCTGGCATAACGTTGAGTGGATCCAGCCACCATTGGAGACATTGTTTGACTAGTGGTGTTATAGGAATCCACGGATTCAACTGCCTTTCGACCCATTCGTGATTGAAGTAAATCATTAAGGGACGAAGCTGCAACCGCCCTCTTGGTGTTACGTCCTGTGTTGATGTCAAGAGGCCGATTATCGCAGCAAAGTGTAAAGCCCTGGCTTGAGATAACTTGAGGAACTGAGGTATCTTCGCTGTTATCTTTTGCCATCGATCTTCTGGGGGTTTGGCGAGAGCTCGTAGCGTATCGTATTCCACCCCCAGAAATTTGCGCCTTTGTGAAGGAATCAGCTCTGATTTCTCTTCGTGTGGGATGTATCCCAGAGAAGTCAACATCCTTAAGACAAACTGGGTGTCTAGGATTAACTGCTCCTTGCAGGCATTCCTTAGCAGGGAGTCGTCGATATAAAAGTGGTACTTTATACCTAGACTGTGCAGGAATTGTGCCACTGGTGTAAACACTCGTGTGAACACCCAAGGGGAAGTGGATAGGCCGAACGGAAGCACTTGAATTTGGAAGCGTCGTTTGCCGACCATGAATCTCAAGTACTTCCTGTCCCCCGGATGTATCGGGATATGCAGGTATGCATCCCTTAAATCCAGAGAAGTCAGCCATTCCCTTGTCCGAGTACCGACCGGATAGACCGGAAGGACTCCATGCGGAAGTGTGGCGGTGGAGTGAGGTAGTCCTTGTTGAGGCGCTTTAGGTTTATAACCATGCGCATCTCGGACGTGTCTTTCTTGGGGACCAGAAAGACCGGCGAATAGAACCCGGGTGACGTGTCCGAAACCGGAAGCTCTATTACAGCTGCCTTCTCTATCAGCTTGTCCACAGAGGACTGTATCGCTGATAGATGACCCGTTTGTAATGGTATACGAGACGGAAGGGGATGAGCAGTCAAGGGAGGAAGCGTGTCGAACAATAGGCGATAGCCGTATCTGATCGTTCGAATGACCCACGCTTCCGTCCCGATCCTTATCCAGTTCCTCCAAAACAACTGCAGCCTTCCCCCTACCGGAAGGTCTAGTTGCTGGGGAACTGGAAACGTTATGTCTCGGTGTTCCCGCCATACCGGAAGCCACCCGGTACGGCCCGAGACATCAGGAATCCTTCTTTGACTGCTTAGATTTCCCCTTACCCTGCTTCTTATGGCCATAGGTCGATACTCTTGGCTCTAAAGAAGCAGGTGCTTGGTTATGCTGTTGGCCGGAAGCACCCTTATTAGCCTTGGAACTAGGCGGGTTCTTCTTAGCCTTCTTCGCCTTTGGACCCGACCCGGAAGCCATAGGTCTTTTAGACGAAGCACCGGAAGCAACTGACCTGTCATGCTCTATACGATCCATTTCAGGTCGAACTTCGGCAACAGCATCACCAAACAGTAAAGAAGGAGCCGTAGATGTCTCTAGTAGACTCCTCTTTACAGCTTCCGGTGTGTAACTATGCATAAAAGGAATGAAGGCCTTTCTCCTTAAATACACTAGCATAGAAGATAGATAGGCATTGTGTACCAGTAAATCTTCTACAGCACCGGAAGCAATCTTCTGGTAGTCAAGAACGAGGTTTATACCCTCCTGTAACTGTTCTTGACTCTCCGCGCCCGACAGCGAAAATAAACCATCCTTTATGGCTTTAAGAAACCAGTCAAGGTGATTCGTAATCGCCACTCCTTGTCGAGCAGTTTCCTCAAGTACTGCGGCCTGTTTGTTCGTGCAAGGAACATCCGGATTACTAGGCACTTTAGTATTGCTAGAGCATAAATACTGAAAGTCGCCGTTCACCTCTGCAGACCGGAAGCTAAACGGTGAGTTATGTACGCCGTAACTTCGTGTGTTTGGCTTCTGTACTGGGAACGGACCAGAAGATCCTGCAGGGCGGAAGCGAGCTTTTGGTCTCAACCTTATAGCCCGTTCCTCCTGCGTAGTGGGTTCTGCTAACGTTCTATGGAATAAATGGCAGATAGAATGAATAGCAGTTGAGGCCGGAAGCGTGGTAGCCGACCTCGTAACCCGGTTTGACTCTCCTGATTCAGTTTCAATATCCCCCGCATGTGGGACCGGAAGCTGCATATCAGGAATCAAGTCATAGATGCCGGAAATAAGTTCATAATATTTCCTAGCATCCGGATCAGTATTGGTAGGTTCATTCAATTCAGATCTACCGTACTGGTCCCTATCCACTTCCATAGCTTCCGGGGCTTCCTGCCAGGAGGGAGTATTGGAAGGGATAGTCCTCGACAAATTAGCTTCCGGTTTCCTAGACTGTTCAGTCAAAACCGGAAGCAGTGGCGTACTACTTCGGAATTGACTGGTCATCATCTCTCTCAATTCCTTCATTTCCTCACGTTGCTGTTCCATACCGCGCAGTATGGCAGCCAAAGTGGGATCAGTCACTTGAGAGTGGACCGGAAGCAAGGCCTGACGAGGTGTGTTCACACTCGAGGACCCTCCAGCTGGGCGTGAGCACGGCCACTGTAAAGGTCGGTGAACGGGCATACGAGGTCGTAAACCGGAAGCACGTATAGGAGGACGCATCATACGATAAATTCCCGGTCCCGTACCTCGAACACCACCGGAAGCAGATATCTGACCTAAGCCACGCAAGGGCGAAGGTAGACCAGCAACCGGATGCCGCATAATTTGAACTGGTCTGATTGAGGGTTCTTGATAACGCAACTCAGACACAGGCAAAAAATTTGACATATTATGGGTACCTGAATACATACCATACTGCCGTTGTTGCGGGAACCTTAATCTCTGGTGGCCCAGAAGGCTCGTAGACACAAACGTCTCGGCAAGGGAACGAGGAAGGCCACCAGAGTAACCGGAAGCAGGTTGAGAAAATTCAGACAAACCGGAAGCAGCAGTTAAAGGCGTAACTGAGCGACCGGGAAGTCCAGGCCTCGACAGCGTCGAGGAAGGTATTTTCCCAACCCCGGACCCAAATGAAAATTTAACATTAGGCTCCTCACTGGTGCTGCCCAAGTTTTCATAATCATAAGTTGACTCCGATCGAGCGATCGGAGTCCCCTGGCTTTCCCACGCTAAGCCTGGGTCCGTCACCGATTTCCCTTCATCGTCACATCCAGGCGTCCGCTCAATAGGAATCTCCACTTCCACAGTTGTCGTCGTACCAGATTCCATATCCTCGATTACTCCTTCCACTTGTACCAACCGGGTCGATCCCTTACCTGATTGACCCTTCACCTGGCCTGAAATGGAAGTATCGTGAGCGGGGGGGGGGCGTTTGTTTATCTTTATTTACATCCAATAGGCTGACTAATGAAGACCCAGCTACTGAACTAACAAACCCCCGAGACTCCTCGCCTACATTAGTACGAGGAGACTGTGCTACATATGTCTCGTTTGCGAGATTGGCAGGCATAACAACATTATTTCCTTCGTTAGCTGCCAGAGAACCGGCCAGATACACCTGGAATATGCCGGGCGCCCACACAATACACTCTTCACAGGCCGTGTCCCATGTACAGATTCCACCCTGGCGGCATGGCGGACACACTGAGTGAAGGTCATAACTAGGCTTGTCACCTCCACAAGACATGCATGACATTTGAGACATATTTTGAGCCATTTTTACGCTGATAACTTAGAGAATACTTCCCAAAGGACTTCTTGCAGAAAATCAGACGTCTGAGGTAATCCAACTGTGAGTAGTTTCGCTAGAAAAGGCACTTTTTCACGGAGTTGACAATGTTTACTTCCAGCCCTACGAAGCAGTAGAACAAGAAGGAAGTAGAATTGTGGGTAGCTATGCAATCAGGTGACTAGCAGGGGAGATAACTGTGTCATTTAAATTCTTACTGTGATATTTCATGTAGACAAGAAATGCAAAGAGTGGAAGTGAGGTAAGTTTTCAGCGCAAATAACATGCGGTTGCGAAAATCTTCACTGTCAATAATAAAGCATGCTGAAATATCTCGACAACTTGGTTGTATGAAATAATGGCATATTCTTCCTCGTCCACTCTTCTTGTCCATATAAGGGTCAAAAATCTGATTCACATCAGGAAAAACTGAAGTTGGAAGGCTATTGGCACTATATAATGTACAAATGGTCTCCATTGTTAATGTTTGAGCAGATTTACAGCACAGCCAGAAAGGACAACACTCCCTCGGAAATGTCATGTTGTGTAATGTGTGACAGGTGCCCTAAATTACAAACTCCAATGTCATAGGCCCTGGTAATTATACCTCAAACAAATTCGAAAGGACATCATGGGTCAAGTCCCAAAAAAAATCTTGCATAGTATTTTGATTTATGAAGAGGTCTTCAAGTTCATGTAGTCAACTAAATCCAATAATTCACTTTTAGTTAACAGAAGGTTTTTGGAGTTCCACAGGAATGAACAATGAAAAATAACAACATTTCTGCTCATGCTGGCATATTGGCCCTTCACAGGTAGGCCTACTTAAAAAGTCAGATAGCTGTGTTTACAAATTAATGCAAAAACAGGTATCCCCATGATTGTGCCAATGGGCAAGGTGTCCTCAGGAACACATATGTCCCATTATGCACACACATTAATTACATGTATATGCATATAGATCAGAAAGGCTAAGAATCATATAAACAGCAAAAATTACTGGCAATACCAATTTATTTTCAAGGTATTTTCTCAGCTATACTTAACTGGCACATGTAGAATTAGAACATGTAGAATTCATCCCAGTTATTATGCTATATTTGAAATACCTCAAAACAAGACTACATTAGAGGGCATGATGACCTTGACCTTTCGACCCCCATATTGCGAATCTGTGAAGCAAAATGGACAACCTACAATAACCCATGTAAAATTCTGAGAACATTTTGTGTAGCATAACTAAACGAATAATTTTGAGATATATGTACCTTGACCGTTGACCTTAAATCAATAGGCTTCTTTAGATTGACAGGGACAACATACCTGTGAATTTTTCTTGAGAACAATGAAGCCTAGCTTAAGATATTGTGTGGAAAGGGCAGGCATTAAAGACACAAGGACAATGATGGAAGGATAGCAAGAAAAGTCAACTTAAGCAAATGACAAGGATGCATATATAAACATGCAGCATCCACAATATGGGCAAAGAATTATAGTCTGATGAACACAGCTGTGTGTACTCATGTCATGGTTTTATGAGAGGGATTAATTTTGAGTAACAAGTGAGTGCAGTGTAATATTATTATACAATTCACTGCACTCGCACAACCCGAGTTGTATCTTTCCACATTTGCTCTGTGTTTTTATTCCAGTCATTCTCACAGCTTCTATAACAGACAACGTGTGTTAGAGCATACAGCTAGAGGATAAGTAACCAACACCTGTTATTTACAAATGACACCTGTTGAAGGTGTCCAACTGCATCTGTACTTGAACATTACACCTCAGTCAACAAGTGTACTGATGTGTGTTAATTGTCATACAAGAGCTACCCTTCATCTCATAATGAACTCTGTCCACAAATTCTGCCCCTCCAGGTTGTTCAAGTTTTGACACGTGCCACTCAAAGTCTAAAACTCTTCAAATTTGACATACCACGTTAAAACTACCGGTACTCATATCGTTACTCGCCGTTGTTTTCCTTTTAAAAGTTTTGAAGCTACTGGATTTCATGGGAAAAAAAACACAGAAACTGAAAATGAAGTGAACACGAAGTTGTTTCAGTAACATCCGGACATATTAAAAATCCTTGTGGTTTTACTTGGGCACTCTATCGTGGCATGATGGGCACTGGTCATACAAAGTATGTCATGCGACCCATTATCCCACCCATAATAATTCCCTTGCATCAATTGATGCATAGCCACTGGCAATGAATATCTAAGGTCCCGACCATAATATCCTGCATCCATGTCATCTCAACATCAACCAAATCATATTGAGATGGAAAGTAGAATAATTAGGCTTCATTTAAATTACTTTTAAATATATGATACACAGTGTAATCTCGCTATAATGCTGTTATTGGGAGATCAAATTTAAACCACCTTATAGATTTTCAGTCTCGTAAAAGGGTTGAAATGATATGCATTTGTTAATTTGGGGGACACAACAGCACTTGCCTTTACTATATCAGAATCAGTGCTATATCGAGGCACCTTATACATGTAAAAGCAAGGCTGGACTGGAGTAGCTTTCAAATCAATTCCTCTAATAAATCGATCACCGGAAGTGATATTTAAGACGATAAAACAGAGGGGTGATCGATTTATAGCAAACCGGGTGAACCTGAAAGTCGAAAAAATTCAATGTTACCCGAGAATGAACCAGCAAGTGTCCATCATGCAGTTTTCAACGCTGCAATTGTTTCAAATTCACGCAGCCAATTTTATTGATAAAAAACATTCTCTAGATCCAGTTTGTAAAATAAACTAAACAATTTGAGAACACTGAAATTCTTTGGCGATAGACAAAAAGTGAAAATTTGTTCTTCAGCGCCAGCTCTTCTGCCATGCTTGTACTAGTGGCAGCAGTCGAGAATCTTCTTTTACTCAATCGTCTAACATGTGCACTAAAGGTTCCCGATCTAGCTTTATTTTTCAGTTAGCTTTTGTAGTTTCGTTGACAACAACAACATGAATTGCAGGCAAGCACCTAAAAGGTGTGTGGACCCCTCAGCCTGTTTTTTTAGTCAAGTAGGATCAGGGCTGCATCTAGAGCCAATTTAGTTCCAGAAAACATATGGGCGCCCAAATGAAACAAAAGACGAAAGTGTTGTAGTTGTTCAATTTGAAAGGATTTCAAGAATTTTTTGGTGACAAGAATTGAAGCATTATGTTGTACCAGTTAAATGTGTGGACACAAATATGGTTCATGCAAAAGTTTTAGGATATATCATATGATGTAGAATATAATGATTTAATAGCAAAATTAAAGAAAAATGCTGTCCTTCATTCAATGAGAATCTTGAATGGACCAGGCTTTCTTGTATCAGAGAACTTTCAAAATTCACAATGTAACATGCAACCAAGGGTTCCCGATGGGCATAGATAACAGTGCAAAAGCGAAGTCATCAATAAATAATAATAAAAAAAAAAATTAAAAATCATGAAATCATCATAGCCATCTGAAAATCTAATCATTTCATCAGTCAACATTCAGGAAGCTCTCACCAAAGTTTTGTCAGGCCCGACTTGATAGATCTGCAGATATTCAGTGGACAAGAACATGTTGATGGGCATAGATAACAGTGCAAAAGCTGAGCCATCAATAAATAATAAAAAAAAATTAATAAAAATCAAGAAATTATCATAGCCAGGCCTCGAAATTTGGCGCGAACGAAACGATCGTTCGCGTGTCGGTTACGCAAATCTGAATTGGCAAGAACGAAAAATCGGTTACGTGAATTCGCTTCTTGGACATATGATCTGGTAACAAAAGTCCCAACATCTTCTCTGTCTGTCCACTGTGTAAACTTTGATCACATGACGTGTGTCTTTCAGCATGTTTTAAAAGCGAAACTAAGTCGCGAACTCGAACCTGTCTGTATCGAATTTGTAGACTACCACGTGGCAGGCATGTGTCTGTCCGCTTGCGCAGACTGTTTTGTCTATCCTCGGTTCAGGGCAGGCGTAATAAACCAATAGCGGCCAGTAAACAGCATTATCAAACTTGAACGCGTTGGAATGTAAGGGTTACCCGCAAGCCTCCTCGCTCCGAGGTTGTTGCTCCGTGGGAAGCTCTGCACAGAGCTAGCAGCAGAGGTGGCATGCGGGGAATTATCTCGGAGCGCGGAGCTTGCGGTTAACACTCGTTGTCACTTCCGCCATCTCTAAATTTGCAGGCGGCGTGTTCAACTTCTCAGACTTTTCGATCAGGATTTTAATGGAATCAGAAGGAAATGGTGAATGAATTATACAGCCAGAGTCACAATAGTCAATCATGAATGGTGGAAGCGATTTACGTGTACAATCCCATTCCCGTATGTTAACCCATTTGTCTGTTCAGTCGCTGACCACGTGCTGTGGACAGTCTTATATCACTCCCGAGTTGAGTTGTACGGTACTGGTTGACGGTACACTGTTGTAATTACGTAACCGTTTTGCGAAACCAATTGGTTACGTAAAAATTAACATCGTAACCGAACAATAGGTTACGCAAGCCAAAATTACCGTAACCGATTTTTCGGTTACGTCAATGAACCAATTTTCGAGGCCTGCATAGCCATCTGAAATTCTAATCATTTCATCAGTCAACATTTAGAAAGCTCTCACCAAAGTTTGGTCAGGCCCGACTTCATAGATCTGCAGATATCCAGCGGACAAGAATGTGTTGACGGACGGACGGACGTACGTACATGGCAACGACAAGACCCCACAGCCCTATGGGCTGAGGGGTAACAATGCTTCGGAAATCGTGTTTTTGTGAAAATGTTTAGTATTTCCCTTCTAAATAGTATACTATTTAGTTTTTTTATATGATCAGTTTTCAATTTTTGAGATATTCATACCACCGTAACAGTTAACTCGGCGACTATGAATCCCTGGTTGACACATGCACACTACATTGTAGCATTGCATGTGATAACATTTTTGTTACAAACGGGATCTACTAAAAATCGCCGGGGGGGTGATTGAATTATTACAACTTCCGATCGTACTTTTCTCCAAATCGGGGGTGATCGATTTCCGATAGGGTAATCTATTTACAAGGTAGGTCTCAATTATACAGAAATCTAACATCGCTTATATAACACAACATTAATTTGTCAATGCACAGTAGTATATATGATTTTATTACCCCACAAGCACATTTGTATTCAATATCGGGATTGTGATTGGTTAGAAGGTCGGGTCGTACAAACCCATATACCCAGAGTGATGTCTTGCTACTCGGGGTATATAACCCGTGCGATTGGCAACGACGCTCTCGCTTCGAAAGTTCGGCTGACCGTATCTCAATATTTATGGAATAACTTTCGCTCACTCGTCAAGATTTAATGGAATAAAGTCACACTGCATTACTTTCACTGAAGTTTTCGACACATAACTCACCAAAAGGTGTCATTTCTCCCAAAAATAAAAGTCAATTTCCAATGTGTTGTGGCGCGCCTCACTCACAGTGCAGTGCCAAAATGCGGACAGTTTCGTAACCGAAATGGCCCATTGGATTTGTCCATTGTTCCATTGGTTATAAATGATAGACCCTTTTCGGTATTTTTAATATAAGATAAAAAGACTTGAGGGATAATAAATGCGTTATTTAGGTTTTCCCCCAGGTGTATGGAAAGTTACGACCCTCCCTGCAACTCATACACCCTTCGGCTGACGCCTCAGGGTGTATGAGTTTCAGGGAGGGTCGTAACTACAGCTACAGCTACTACATTTTGGAAACTTATTTATATAGTTGTATTTCGGCTGATGCCTCAGGGTGTATGAGTTTCAGGGAGGGTCGTAACTACAGCTACACCCAGGGGAAAACCTGAATACGGTAATTTCCCTATTAATTCACCTTCCAAATTTAATTCGAAAACGGCCGATTTTTCCGCTATCGTGATTTTGTCCATCCTAATAAAACGAACACGGGAGCATTTTCAATATACCCGTGAAACAATAAATTCGAACACTCCCGTTTTCGCCACGGAGTTCGTGCCGATGAAAGTGAAGTGAATATGTTGCTAGAATCTCGTATAGTATATCGCCGTATGCTATTATTTGTAAACGCAGAGAAACAACAGGGAATGGTACAATATAATCAGACTGAATTACTATTACTTACAAGGAAAAAAATTGATTCAATTAACTCCGCAGTCCTGTAATTTTATCCTGACTTGATCGCGTTTTGCCGCAGTCGGGAAAAATATATATGCGGTAGTCCCCCGCACGTGGTCGAGTGTCTGCACACGGCCCGCTATTGAATCATTCTTGAGTTTCCAGCGTTCGTTTTTCGCTGTATTTTTTTTACAAATGTCGTGCAAATAAAGTTGAAAAATATCAAATATTTTTTTGTCAACCAGCATTCCTTTATTTGAGAAACACGGTGAATATTTTCCGAGAAAGCAGAACTGCGTGCGAATGAATTCTGTTTGAACGGAACATAAAAATCACCGACAACGAGAGTTGAAGGGACATGCTCTTAGGAAATTTTCATGGCGCTCCTTTTTCTGTTCAAGTCTTTACGGTGGTGCATCGTCCCTCATTAATTCATGGCCCCTTTAACTTTTATACGTTGGTGATTAAATAGAATACTTAAATACGGGATATTTATTCAAGTCCTGCACAGTGACGACCAAAAAGTCTTGTGGCAGTCCGCTTATCTGTCTAAAGCTTCGTGATACAGGCCTACACAAATTTGCCGTTGGTTCATTTTTAGGGTTCACAACAACAACGTTGACATACCGAACGACTCGAACATGGAATACTCTAATATGTGTTACGTGTATAGTTTTATAGTTCCAGAATATTCTTTCAATTCCATGTCAGTTAGGTTTCATAATATAGATCATAGCTAATACTGAACAAAAAGGAAGGAATACGTTCAATGTTTTGGCCTGCTTTTACGATGTTATTATAGACGCGAATTTACGGACGTCAGCTCAAAAATCTGCATGATCTTGCTGAACTTGTCACTCGATCAATATGCTTGACTTTCTCGAATAAAATTAGACGCCTTTATCAGGGTAGAGGAGATTTTCTGACATCATACACTGCCTTTTATGGAAACTATGATGAGATATCAAAGTTAATAAATACGATCAAGTGCGACCACGGCAAAGCGGTCCGCCATTTTGGATTCTCCGTGAAAGTCGGCGCGACATTTAATTCGAACACTCGCGTTTTTCTAGAATTCGCTCAACAAATAATTCGAAAGTAGCCAATTTTTGGAGTGGTGAGTTTCATCACTACATCGCGAATTAATAGGGAAATTACCGTAACTAATAATATATTCAGTACAGATTTTACAAATAAATTAAAAGTTTAACCTCTGTGTGATTTTATACATGTACATGTACATATCTGTTAGTCTGATTGATGGAGAATTTGCTAGAATATCTACAATTTATTATCCCACAAGCAAATTTGTATTCAATATCGGGATTGTGATTGGTTAAAAGGTGGGGTCGTATAATCTCATACACCCAGAGTGATGTCTTGCTACTCAGGGTAGCAAAAGTCAAGGCAGATTGAAACGGATTGTGTTGTAGCACGTTTCTCACAGTCTCACATAAATCTTCCATATATTTTTGTACATGTATCTCAAAAAAAGTAATATAATAGTTTTTTTTGCAGAATCACATTCTTTTTAAACTAACTGCAGATGTGGAGAAAAAAAAGTTTCCAAAATGTTGCATGCCGAAAATGTCATACCCTCCGAAATGTCACGGATTCCTACTTATAATGCTACAATGCAGAAAGAATCAAAATAAATTGCACTGCTAATGCAAAAGGAAATCAAGATATATTATTATGCTAATGCAGAAAGAAAGTGAGATACAGAACATCATGGATGTATAATTAAATAGACGAATGGATGAGCGGACAGACTAACTGAACATGACAATTATATGCAGGCAGATTAATATAATTAATGCCATGTACATTCTCATTAAGATTCCCAGGTTATAATACTCATTATACTGCTGATTATGTTAATTATGAGGAGAATGAATTGTATGGATATATAAGTTGATATTTACGCACCCAGAGCTTTACATCCCCTGCCATCAGGTTTGAGCTGGTAGCCTTGGACACACCGACATATGTATGAGCCCTCTGTATTCATACATAACTGACTGCAGGCTCCATTCAGGGTACACTCATCAAAATCTGAAATAGCAAAAATGTTTATCAATAAAGTGATCACAGTAAAACTGCCTTTGTGTGTAGTAAATATAATGTTACAAGAAAGTCATGACAAACTCAAACTGATAAATTTTTACTAAACTAATTTCACTGCTTTCAGCAGCTTTTCAAACTGTTGTTTATTAAATCCAATTCGATCGCGGCTCATTTTATGTGCATATATGTGTGTACCACATGCAAAACAAACAAAATGGAACTTATACATTGATACGCAAGATATACAATAAGCAAACATGATAAACAAACAAACCGGGACCAAATTTATGTAAGACCAAATGCTTTTCACAGTCTCATCTTGTTAATTATGTATACATGTTTGAAGCAAGCTTTGAAATGCATGGTCACAGCCATCATCCATAACTTTGGTCACATTTGTGATGAATATTATATTGTTTTATGGGTCTAACAAATGCAATTTCACCCTATTTGAGCCTTATTTCAAATGTCCATCAATACTGTTTTCCATAATTTTTAATGGTCCGCATTTGCAGCATAAAACAATTTCTTGTTGAATGTGACTTTAAACATTAATTCCCCCTCTCTCTCTCTCTTCTTCTGTACTAAACAATGCTTATTGTGAAGAATTGAAGAAATACATGTTTAGTTTTACTAAGGTAAAAGGTAAGGAAGTTTTTTCTACATGTACCCTATTTCTTCAAATTTTTCGAACAGCATTATTAAATTTAGAAGCAGAAAAAATCCATCTTTATGTCAACTGAGGCTAAATTCTGTGGCATGAACATGTTATTTATCCCAAGAACTGCAAAGATAGCTACTGAAATTTGTAGAAAGTTTGCAGAATTTCTCTCCACAGTAACCTGAAGTTAATTTTTGCCATCTGAATAATTAGAAGAAATATATTTCTTATAATTTTTCGAACAGCAGTTTTAGACTGAGAAGCAGAAAAAAGCATCTTTATATCAACTGAGGCTAATTACTGTGGTACTGTTATTTATCCCCAAACTGGAAATATAGACAGTGAAATTTGTAGAATGTTAGCAGAATTTCTCTCCACAGATGCCTGAAATTTAGTTTTGCCATCTGAATAATTAAAGGAAATGTAAACATCACTACTTGTTTACATGACAAGCCAAGCTCTGGTAAAGCATAGAGACTGGCATTCTTCAATTGTAAAACTTTATAACCTGCAATTTAACACCCTCTGATGACCAAAAACAGCACACATGTATTCTCATTGTCTTCATCAATCTGATTTGACATGGGAAGGGTTTATTTGAAAATGAAAGAGATGGGAAAGGCATTTATTAAACTGTATAGAAGAATGAAGAAGTTAGATGCTCAGTTATTTCACAACAAGATCACAGCATACAGCATCTTATTAAGCTGTGACATCTTCAGTCTGCTCCACTCTGTTTTGTAACGGACCATACTGATTGGCCAAGAGCCATGCACACAAACGATGTGGTCATCTTTTAAATTCCAATGCAATCAGAGGGTTTGATCTGACAGTAGGAGGTACATGTATACAACATTATTATAGGACAATAAAAGACTGGCAGTGCCCCGACACCTGGATGGTCACCCTGACGGACAGACAGACAGACAGACTCATGTACTTTTCAATTCTGAAGTACACCAATGGCTTGCTGATGGGGACAAATACAAGCATGTGATTTATGGCTGCCAGATAATTAAGGCTTATTTACAACTTTAAAGCAGACCATGTTCAAAACTTTGAAAGAAGTTTGAACATGACATGTTGAATGGTGGTTTGGGGAGTATTTTTGTAACCACATGTGCAAGGGGAATACCACAACACCCCATACATCACTGAGCCTTGCTATTTCTGTAATATAAACCAGATGAGTTAGAGGGTTGAGAAATTCAGTGGATGGCCCAAATACCTGGAAACCAGCACCTAGAACATAGTCAAACATTCAGCTATATACCAATCTACAAATTGTAACTGACAGGCACTATGTGATACAAGCCAGGGCCATTTTCTCCTAAACCCTTCTCTGTTCAATATAATAGAGAGAGACTTTGAATTCCGCCTCAAATTCTGCTTGTAGATATTAATAAAGATGGGGGTAGATCATCCTCGTGTTAAGTGCCCTATGCACATTCCGTTTCATCTGACATAATCCAGATTTAGACATGTACAGTAAATCTTCTAAGACTTCAACCCATTTGTTATAAATATATACATTGTAATTTTAACTTTTGTAATTTATATCATATTCAAGATAACATTAATAGGATTTATACCTCGCTTCTTGTTTTACCACTTCAATTGTAACAATTTCACTGTTATTATTGCTATTGTAGAGATGTTATTATAGAGTGAATAACGACATCACAATGCCACATTGTCACACATCTATTCCATTCTCTGCACTGCCATCAAAATGGACCGTGAAGACTTCTCTCCCACTGTAGAAAGCGGCTTTTGAATCAATCAAGCCCTGCACTGGTTACATTTGTCAAGGATCCACATTGCATCATGGGATTCAAAGAGGTATAGAACGTCATCAGTAATTGCTCAGGCGATATATTCGTGTGGACTTACATTAAGATTCTGCATTATTCTATATCACACATTCACGTTCTTGCATTCTGATTAGAGGCTTGGACTGTGCTGACGAGATATTACCCAGTTCCCATGATGCATTTGGTGTGGTGACACCATAATACATGAAGATCGTACTGTGAACATGTACTCACCTTCACACGAGACTCTGTCCTTGCCTAGGTTATAGCCCCTGGAACAGGAACATTTTGCCCCGTGGATGGTCTGTGAACATGTCTGGGTACAGCCACCATTACCGACAGAACACGTCCCCAACATATTGGCTGAAATATCAAATTTGCACATATCAAAGTTAGATATTTTTTTAAGGGAAAAAGCAACAGTCGACACAAATTAAGTAACGAAAAACCATAATTTCAAAATCAAGTATTTTTAAAAATATATACATTGTATAATGCTAAAGTTTTAAAAAATTATGTGACAGCTGTGCTGTACATCTTCTTTGTGTATTCAAATTACTTTTTTTTTTTCAATTATTTATCTATCAAATAACATAGTTAAGATTTGATTTCATAATGAATTCCTTCTTAAAATGAACAAGATTCTATTTACATAATCATTCTAATTAGTAGAGAAAATGATGACATGGATGAAGACAGAATTTGGCATAAATTTTGATGGAGCAACAGGTCCATTCCATTTCAGGAAAGCTTCCACTTGGCCAATGACTGCCATTTAAAACAATCAAAATGTTTCTGTAACCCAGATGTTGATTGACAGCCAATCAGAATTACTAAGACTTACCACAATGAATTTCATCAGAATTGTCATCACAATCATTGTTGCCATTGCATACTTTTCCTCCACCGATACATTTGTTATTCTCACACTTAAACTGACCCACGGCACATTGGTCTTCACCTGCTATAGAATGAAGATGATATTTTCAACTTCTCATACAGAAATGACAAAGAGATGTAAAATGAATATGACAAAATGTGTTACCATGGCAACCATCTTAGTTCGATAGAAATAACATGGCAATATGAAAGAAAGTGTCAAAACTTTCAACGTTTTAAATATTAGAAATTAAATTAAGTCGGTGACCCTCATTTTAAGAATTTTCTTCAGATGAAACAGTGATTCGTCATCTGAATTTTTTATTAAAAATCTATGTTAAGTTAGATCTTAAAATCCAATGTTGATTATTTTTTGCAATTTCCTATGATTTCTGTGTTAATGCAAGCCAAGAGGTGTCCATGTTAAATTGTTAATGTGCATCCATACCATAAGCTGATATTGTGACACCCATTTTTATTTCATTTTTCTGCTGTGTATAACAGTGCTAATTAATGTCAAAAAATTCAATAAAAATCTTATGTTGAAAGGAGAGGTGTTGGCCTTCACAGACACATAAGCAATTGTTTGACTTTGTGTCCAGACATGTTCTGAGTTACTCTTTCATCATATTTAATATATGCATGCAGCATATCCAGTAATCTTCAGAAAAAAAAGAAATATTTGATTCAGATCTTATGACCATAAGATTGTCATGTTTGAAATACATACTTCAAATTCTCTCAAAATAACAATAAAGTTCTGCAGTGCATGATTAATTTCTAGCCAAGAAAGTTAAAATAAAGCAAGATTTTATCATGCAATGTCTTCTTAATATTCACTGGAATTTGAAATATGTTCAAACAAATTCTTATGTCACACTGTGCTCTGTTGTTTATCCATCTGATTTTTCTCCCCGCATGTTTGCATAAATCTTTTTCTGCCTTTTTCTATCATCTTTCATCTTTATGTTACAAGCAGTTGAAGGTTGACAGTTTAATTAAAAGTACATGAAATCTGATTTTCTTTAAAGCAATATTTAAAATGATCAAACAGAGTATGATACATTAGATAACAAAGTAATTCTGTGTTTTCTAACATACATGTAAAGTGCAGATAAATCTTGACTTTGCTCAATGACGCATGCAATACCCATGCATGGCCCATTGTGAGATTTGCTGGTAAATTTCTGGATTTTTGTTTCTGCCTGTGCTACACCATGGAGGCATGTTTTTAATCAGTGGTTACTGGTATAACTGGTTCATGTAAATATTGTACATGGTTATGCCCATGTGCATGGTCAATTGTCTCGTGGACAACTGTCTAATGTAAGAAGATGGAAACGGAGCCGACTTGTATGGATACATACATCATGATCCACAGACAGGCAAAACAAAACTGGCAGTGAATTGTTTCTTGACTGATTATTCTAGTTGGTTGTGAGGTATCCAAATGAGATTCCTTTGAATGACTTTGATTCACAGGAATCTAAATGGTATTCACTGGAACCTCATTGAGATTTATTATAATCTCAATAGATTCACTAAAATCCCAATGATATTGAATAGAATCTCAATGAGATTTATTGGAACTGCAATGCAGTTTACTGGAACCTCAATGAGATATACTGGAACCTCAATGAGATTCACTGGAAACTCAATGAGAATCACTGGACCTCAATGGCATTAAGATTCAATGAAACGTCAATGAGATTCACTGAAACCTCAATGAGATTCGCTGGAACCTCAACGAGAATCACTGGACCTCAATGGCATTAAGATTCAATGAAACGTCAATGAGATTCGCTGGAACCTCAATGAGACTCACTGGAACTGCAAGGATATTCGCTGGAACCTCAATGAGATATACTGGAACCTTGATGAGATTCACTGGAACCTCAATGACATGCACTGGAACTTCAATGACATTCACTGGAACCTCAATGACATTTACTGGAACTGCAAGAATAATCACTGGAACATCAATAAGCTTCACTGAAACATCAACGAAATTCACTGAAACATCAATGAGATTCACTGAAAGCTCAATGAGATTTACTGGTTCGCTGGAACCTCAATGAGATTCACTGCAATCTCAAAATTAAATTTTCCTTCAATTTATTTGCAAACACTCTGCCTTGGGAAACAAGTTATCGTCGTTAATGATATTAAAAGGGGAACTTACGACAACCTAGCTCATCACTGTTATCAGTACAGTCGTCCTCGCCATCGCAGTGCCATGTGACTCGTATACAGTGTCCCGACGCACACTGGTATTGGTCTGCCCCACAGCTTGGTACGGCTGGAAATACAAAAGGAGACAACAAGCTTGAGAACAATCACTCCCTGCAAGTTAAACACATATATATGATGGCTCTCTACCAGCTAAATACTTGAATGTTCATCCCTCTCCAAAAATCAAAATTCTGAATATGATCATTTCTCAGAAGCTAAACACCAGAATGTGACACCTGTTTTAAAGACAAACTTCTGAATATTGATACAGTATGATTTTTGTTCACATGTTAAACACCTGAATGTTATTGAATTAAAAATAGGTGAATAAATTTATAGCTAATCCACAAGATGGATACATTTCTATTTTCTGTTGGATCATGGCTAAATTCAAGATGGCACATGAGGTTCTACATGTACATGTATCTCATGTGGTCAGACCTTCCTCGAAATCATTCAGAGGCAGATACCTAAACTCAGACAGACCTTTTGACGGATGTCAAGATACATGTACATGTGCATCCAAACAAACACGATGCTGAGGCCTCATATACATGTATGATCCAGACAGAAGCCTTCGAAGTTAGATCTGCTCCTGACCCAGTAAATCGATACAATTACCACCTTCCAATCACAGCTAGATGTAATGAAGTTCTTCATTTGTTTGTCAGAACGCCAACCAATTAGCAGTCAACATCAACTTGTTGGCCGAGAGCTTCATGTATCTAGCTGTACCAAAATTACCATAAAAATTCCAGTGAATTCACTTCCAATCCTATTCCTTCGATCAGTCAAGCCCATCCATAACAATAGGTTTGTTTGAGGTAATGAGGTTAAACAATTGGTGGGTAGGTAGGTAGGCATTTTCATATTCAAAATGTTGAAAATTTGGAGAGGATCCCTACTGGAATACTCATGGCAGTGAACTTAAATTTTCAAATAAATAAAACATAGAGAAAATAATAATGGAGCTGGCCCTAAAATTGCTAAATATTTTGGGTATGGTAGTTAGGGTTATCTCAGACAGACATGTTTATGGATGGAGCAAGCTTGCAGTCATCATGCAGTCATCAGAATATGAGTTACAGTGAAGGCTCGTATAATTTGTTCATCCAATTATTTAAACATTCTCAGCCTAAGATTTGGACTAATTTTTAGATCAGTCACTGTAGTAAATTTGACCACCTCCTGAATGTGGAAGTAAATACATTGACAAGGTCCAGGTGTTTTTGCAGCACTAACTAAATTTGATAACCCAGTATTATTGGGCAAGGAATACACTTCCCGTGATAGAAATATAAGAGTGTTTATCAAAGAATATGAATAAGGAATGAGATCTGTGAGTCCCCTGACCACTTGATCCAGACTCCATGTTCTCCGAGAACATATTTTTCCTGTCAATTTGTTACAGGTCTTCATAATAATTAAGGCAATCTCTCTAATAATTCCCCCTGTCAAAATTTAATCAACTCCACTTTTGGGGACAAATTCAGTTGACTGTTCTAATAAATTGGCTCACTCTCTAAAAGCATTGAAATAACAAAAAAATAATAATAATGGATTATCTGCAGGATTCTAGACCATTTTGTCAACTTCTTGTTCTAATAAATTTGATTATCCCCAGATTTAATGGTGGGAAATTTCACTGAATGTGATTGAATTTTTAGGGGGATTACCACATATATAATTTAGTTTGTATTTCTCACGACACACACTATGTCATCATAAGGCCTTCAATCACATTATATTAATTCTGGAGTTGGTAAAATTATACATTCATCTACAACTAAAATAGCTCTATTAGAAAACAAGTCCAGAAAGATCCTTCTATCCCATCATTTGCTTTATGATGTACATACATTTCTTCCTCCACCCTTTCGAAAGTGGTAGAAGGATGGTGAAAACAGATCACCATGCAGGAAACACTTCCTGGAAAAGAAATTAAGAAAAAAAAACCCAAAAAAACCCCAGCATGGATCCCATTACATGATCTGGTCTGCAGGCACCAAAGGCCACTTGACTTCAATCAGGTTTTCTTTAGCAAACTTCTCTCAAGTGGCTATAGGGAAGTCAGGGATGTTATCTATCAACAAAATCAAGTGATGCTTTGACAGCTTTCAACAACCTTTGTCTCTCCATTCACAAACTCATCCTTGTCATTTCTAATTCTTTGATGTTCCGTCCATATATATTATAATTCAGATCACTTCACAAAATCATAATGGATTTTGAACAATTTTTAAACTTAATTCCTATCACCCTGAATTTATGGTGCCGAGGGGTGGGTGGAATGGGCAGGTGGCAGCCTTGCTTGAAATGGGTCAGTTGTGTGTAGAAAATCATTTGAACATCCACAAAATTTCAATGAAAAAGTATCACTGGCATAATTTTGCTCCAGTGGCAAGGGTTTATTGCTAAATATTCTACCCCTTTCAAACTTCTCGGAACCGGCAATGTGTGGCAAAGAATCTAAAATTCTGAAATATTTGGCCCCAAAAGTGGAAGTTGCTCTGCCAAATGGTGGGAAATATTTCTTCCTCTATTCGAATTATTAGAGGATTTCACGCACTCGTTTAGCTAGTTCTCCATGTATCAACCAGGTACCATTTGTATGGTTTATAGGCTAGCTTTCTGCATCATCATGCATGACAAGCCCAGAAGAGACCTTTCTGTCATTTTCAGTATTTTAATTTTTCTAAAGCTGTTTGCAATTCACAGGATCCCAGTCCTGCACAAACTTCCATGGAGAGTAATAATTAGATACATAAGGGGTCTCACTGATCCTTGTTCATATGTATACACTGATCCTTGTTCATATGTATACACATGTACTGGAGTTCTAATTGACACGGTATATATGGCCAGGGCAAACATGGCATATATACAGGTGCAGAATTAAGGAATTATCATGGGAGGCAGGTTTTTCCTCAAAAGATAAACAAGGCAATATACAAATGTACCATGATTGTGTTATATATACACTACAGTATTATCCTAGTCTGTGAAGTTGTTTGCCACTATCTGTGGTTACGGCCAATCCCATAATACTTCAATCACAGGAAAGGAAATTTCTCACCGTAAAATCAGGGGGTGATCAAATTTATTCCTACGAAGTAGGCTACAGATCGCAAATTGTCCGGTAATGAGTCAGTCAGTCCATCCGAATCCTTTCGTCGGCAAAATAAGGAGAACCGTTGACATTAGAACCTTGATTTTTGGCATGAAAGTGCATCAGGGCATTGTTACCAGCAAGTTCTGAGCTGATCGAATTCTGATGAAAATTTGATTTATAATTAATTTTTTATTATTTATTGATGACTCGAGTGCACTGTCATGCCCATCAGGAACCCTTGGCTGTATTCTTCACTGTGGCTTTTAAGCGCCTGGGACTAACTTCGGCCGCCCAGCACTAAAGCAAACAAAAAATGATGCGCCCAGCTCTCGAAAATATCAGTAACTTTAATGGTACTTGCCAAAATATGTCGGCATTATACGTTTCCAGGTAGCTCCGCCATGTTTTCCCTAATAGTCCACGCCACGCTTCCCGAACATCTGCCGTAAATTGTTGGAAATATTCGGGAACCCTCGTGATCATGCTGGTCGCTGTTAGCCGGTGGTATTGCGGAAGGCTACCGAAATCCCAGAATCTCGCGTCAGGCGAGCTGTATATGCCACGATGCATGAAGGAAGCAAATCATTTGATCGGAGAATGGAGGTTGTTATTTCGTCTGCTGCGAAGTTTTACCGAGCCACGAATATCACTTGACATGTATTTTATAAATCAATGTCATGAAGCGCCAAGCAACTTTGAAAAACTTCTTCTCACAGAAGCGTCAGAGGTCCAATGAAGGTAAATCTTTTGTTGGCTTTCGGTGGTCGTTGTTGTTGTTCTAAAACGTCAGCTTCCAAAAAATATTTTAATTATATCTATATTAAAAGCACACATGCATGTGTGCGCTCGCTCGTACGTCGTAATCAGTCTATTAGATCTACATGTACTATCTATAATATGGCTAGTTTAACAGTACACTTGAATCCAGTATTAAACTGGAGATTCCTGAGTAATCTATTTTTAGCCTAACTTACATTGTAATGTTGACACACATTCCGATGGTATCCGTTTTCACTCATTTGCTGGTCTTGGAATTTCGTTGAGATTGAAGGCATATTATACTGCACGTTTTATATATCCAGCCTATACAACATTGCATCATTTCTTCAGTTCAGTCATTAGTTAAAAAATGTTCTACCTCAAAAAGAAATAAAAATGACTGGATTTTATGAGAGAAATTACTAAATTTCAACACAACAATGACCCTATTATATGTTATTACTGAAGAAATCGATAATAAAATCATCGTTGTGTTTTAAATTCAGTAACCTATAACCAGTTGTTTATTTTGTTCGTGTGTGCTTTATTGTTCATTGATTATTATTATGTACTCTCTTCAGATGAGGTACCTTGAAGTTGAATGCCAAATAAATATATCCATGGAGAATGGCTCTCTAGCGATGCCTGATTTGATTCTTGCATTCTAACAAATCTCTGATCTTGACCTTTCTCACTTCAGATTTGTGTTTCTTATCCAGTTTGCTGTCTTATTTAGGACTACAAACATTTACTTCTCAACTGCTCTGACAGAGCATCATTCCCTACGCTAATTTAAGAAAAATCGCCTAATGCCGAGAGGGGGGGGGGGGGGTTCCCCGCTCTCTCGGACTCTCCCCACAACACTTCGTGCTGTACTGCTGGGCTGATCAGTCTCCAGGGTAATAGAAACTGAGGGCGATAATAGTTGCTACGCTAATGACTCACCAGCGGTGACATCTGGAAAAGTTAATAGTTCCCACTGTCAATTAGGGACGCTATATAAATTCTCTCATGGTAGCACACAGGGCCCCCAAGTCATCTCTCGAGTACACACTTAAATTATCTCAAACCCTATTTCGTAGGTCCAGTGACGTTAGTCACACTGCCATGTTAGAATAGGAAATTGACAAAATGGTCCTACATCCTGCAGATAATCCATTATTTCTTTGTAATTTTTAGGATTTTAGAACAACTAATTGATTTTTTTCACAAAATTGGGGGTGATTGAATTTGAATAGCGTAATTGAACTATTAGAGGATTCACCGTGAGCTTTCATTGGTCAATAATCCATAAGATAAACGCTGCTCCAATGATTCAAACCAAGAAAGAAAAATTCTCCATGAAAATGTTAATGTATTTATCAGCTAAGTACATCAGCTAATTGGCACCAAAATTTGGGGATTAAAGTGTAGGTGAACTACTTGTTTACATGTAAGTGTACATCATTTTTGTGATATTGATGTGAATAATAAAACATACTAAAGTTTTTCCCCAACAGACTTCACTCAAATTCTGTCACAGGGGATTCACAATCAGCTTGCTGCAGCGTGAGGGAAGTCTTCAGGGTCCCTTTTGATATCAGAGATGATGAGAACGACATCATACTTGAAGTGTCCTGCACTGTCAGTGGGGTGTTGCAGCAATGCAGAGAATGGAATAGATTTGTGACAATGTCGGTAAGTTCTGACATGCTTGTGGCACTACAGTACCATTAATAACATTGAAGTTGTACATATTGAAGTCGCAAAACAAGAAACAGGGTATAAATCCTATAATTTAGAAGATCATCCTCAATATGACATAAACAAGTAACACAGTTAGACTGTAGGTGAAATTAGAATATTGTTAGAATTATTAGAATATCTACTCGTCCCAGCATCCACATTGTGTTATCTACTCGTCCCAGCATCCACATTGTGTTATCTACTCGTCCCAGCATCCACATTGTGTTATCTACTCGTCCCAGCATCCACATTGTGTTATCTACTCGTCCCAGCATCCACATTGTGTTATCTACTCGTCCCAGCATCCACATTGTGTTATCTACTCGTCCCAGCATCCACATTGTGTTATCTACTCGTCCCAGCATCCACATTGTGTTATCTACTCGTCCCAGCATTCACATTGTGTTATCTACTCGTCCCAGCATCCACATTGTGTTATCTACTCGTCCCAGCATCCACATTGTGTTATCTACTCGTCCCAGCATCCACATTGTGTTATCTACTCGTCCCAGCATCCACATTGTGTTATCTACTCGTCCCAGCATCCACATTGTATTTTCACTTCAGCCATCAAATGCTTATCATCCTAATGAGCCATGAAAAATCTTATATCAGATTTCCCACTCACTTCAGAAAAAAAATTCCTGATATGATAAAAATGATATAAGTGAGATGACAGGTTTACAATGCCAGAAATTCCTGATACGCCACATAACATATGGCGAAGATCAAACAAATTCCACAGAAAAGAAAAATTAGCCCAGTTGTAATGTAAGCTCTATTAATTTATACATACCAATAATTTGTAAGTAACCTGCTTGTACCTTTATGTAAGTTATAAATTCAAACTTCACATCAAAGATCTCAGTGTGGGGTACAAATTCCTCCCAACTGCAGTCAAGCAAGATATGCTGGCAGTTCACTTTAAGGCAAACAAACGAGTTCGTGGATGTACAATATACATATAAATCTCTATAATTAAAGATGAAGAAACCAGCTTAACTGGCCACATTTTTCTGTGATAGGTTTATGTGAACAAAATGATGATTGAGTATTTTTGAGGAAGTTTTTATGTAGTAAGTTTTTCTCCTTGGCCCAACCTTTGATGAGATCCTTAATCCTACATGTATTCCCATATTATCCAGCTTACTATGAGTTTACAGGAAAACAGAAAAGGGCTCTGGGATACATGTACTTCATCCTTGAACCAAATCATACCAAACCATGAAAACATGAACATGCGTGTACAAGCACAACTGGTCAATCAGGAAACACAATACAAGCTCGTCATATAATGGTTTTGTAACATCATAACACAACGTCACAATCACAATGAAACTTCGAGTGACTTCACTACAACAACAGGTCAAATTCATGAACTGGACATTTTGTTACATATTTAAATCAAGAAACACTGCGGGGAGCCCACTTCTTCAGAATATCTGACTGTATTATAAATGTGGAACATATGTAGCTCCATACAGTAATAATGAAAATGACATGATGTTACACATTCTAGTAGCAATTGATGTAAACGTACAGTCATTGTAATTATAGTACTGGAACAGGAGTGAAAATGAGCTAAATGGCCCAATCATACAAATGGAAGTACTATGAAAAATTCTGTGGGCCTCCTGAATTTTATTTGATATTTGAACTTCAATACAGAGGATTTCATAATAGTTTACCAATATAACTTTCAGTGACAAGAAATTACATGTACATGCCAAGGCTGAATCAAAACCTCAGATGTAACTTTGCACCTCCTATGTGAACTTCTATTCTAACAACATGTTTATTTCATTTAGTGTGTTTCTATGATTCTCATTGGCTGAGTGGCCATTTGAAAACTCATCACCCAATCAGAGATCAGCATGACAGTTGAAATTAACTTGCAAGTTTGCAACTCCAGACACAACAAAACTTCAGATTCTCACTTGCCAGAGCAACATGGCATGTTTGTAAAAATCACATCTAAGTCACAAAAGGTAAACTATTATGAAATCCCCTGTAAACTGAATTTGAAGAATCAAGGCATGGAATAGAGACACAGTGGAGAACCAGCTTAAGTTCTTATTTCCATATTCCCTGTAGAAATTCCTGACTTTAAAATATGTAGTTAATACTGTCACCTGAGAAGCACTTGAGTGGGCAAAGCTCAGTAAACTGATGGAATGGTAAGTGGTTTGTCTGCTCCATGTTTACCCTCCAGCCTGAATGTTTGTCAGGTCAGACTGGACAACTCAGTATACATATAGTTTACAAATATGGCACAGTCAGCGGGGGATTCTTAAGTATGGGAAATGGGTCAAAATGGCAGAGAAGATCATAAAACCCCCAACAACTTAAAACTGATTCATATAGATATGGGTTTAGGTCTGTACCAAGCAGGCATCTCCAGAGCTTCTGGGAAAGGCATGCAGTCATACCATGGAGACCTGCTAAAATGAACATACATTGTACTCCAGGACGCTTGGAGTGCAAATATATATTACATTAATTGAAGAAGCATCTACAAGGTGCCAAATTATGGATGTTGTGTAAAATGAAGTCTAGATCTTTAAGATCCAAGGTGTATATATTTTCAAACAGAAAGTGCACACAGACAACATCCCTGACTCCACCAACCTGATCATGGTGGAGTTACACCAGAGCTGTTTATCTCCTTAAATTTGGACACACTCTCTATTCGGTGCAGCAAAATTGAGTGAGTGAGTGAATAGAATTTAAGGTCGCTTTCAACAATATTTCAGCTATATCACGATGAACCAACTAAGCACCACCCAGCCCAGTTGTGTTCCTGCTACTTCGAAGAAGAGGCCTTTGAAACAGCATGGAACCAGACACCCTCCATCCACCCTATAAAACACTGAGGACAGCTAGCGCACAAGACACAGACAGTACGCTCACATGGTGCAATAAAGACAAGTGATATTACAGTGCTGGACATCACATTATCAAGTTCCTGTTGCTTCTCAGCAAAATGCATTGAAGCAACAGGACCTAAACCCACCCAACCACCCGCACAGCAAAATTGATCAGAGTGGTCCTCAATAAATTATAGAAAATACTGAAAATCCCCAAATACAGACAATTTGGTAGATTTTGACTTCAATATGATGATTAATTGATGAGAAATCTCCCTCAACATGTCTTTTATTATATTTTAATCATTTTGTTCTCTATTTTGGGCACATCTCTAATTTGGGCAGGACATTAAACCTTGTGTCTACAGCGTCCACCCAACTTTTCATTACATGTATGTGTGGTAATCAGACTCGAGGCACTGATATGTATAATACTAAACATTATGTCCTTGCTGTGAATACCTCATCATAGGACTCCAAAAGAAATTCCTGAAAAATGAAAATTGTTGACAGATTGCTTGCCAATGTCAGTACCTAAATGAATGTGACATATGACAGACATGTTCCGTCCTCACCTTTATGATGATGCACCCACATCAAGTCTGAGTTTAAGAGTACACAAACAAGAGACAGATGTGTCCCATGACATAAACATGTTTACAGTAATTTAATAGTGAACTTTTTTTTCGTCATCTTTTCTTGTGCCTGTCAATTAGAGAAGTGATTTAGGCAATTTAAATGTCTGCAGTATTTTTTTAACGATTATGGCAGGACTGAAATCTATGACATCGCTGAACTTTTCCATTGTCTTCCCGAACTGAGACGACCTGATAACATACAACTACAGGCCACATGTGGCCATCACATGTCCGCGCAGTATAACACTGCATATAATATGATCTGTTAAACAAATTTTCACGGGGGTTTGGAATCTGCAGCGTAGATGATAGGCATACCACGATTAACTAATGATGTAGAAATTACTGCATGAACATCTGGTCGAGTTAGATATTAAGCAAAATTTGATCTTTTCTCTAAATTGAGAGCAGATAGTGTTCTGTCAGTTGCATATCAATGCATATCATTCATCATTCTCTCAATGTCAGAGTTTGTAACCTCCCTAAAGTCAGTTGAACACCCTCTGACTGCACTGTGCAGAAAAACGTGGCCCACATCTGCATTCTGTCTGTATCAGTTTGATCAACAAAGGAATCATGTATTGATATGTATACGACAGAGATGGGAAATCCATCCAGAATATTTTGTAAAAGAATAACCAAGTTTTATGATAAATTATTACAAGAACACCTGGTACAACGTCTTGTTCACCTGAGCCCACTTCTCTCCATTTACAAGTGAACAATTCTGAAGCCATGAAGACAAAACTAGCATGCCATGATTTCAAGTCAAGTGCAATCAGACAATATATCTGACAGTAGGAGGTATACAGTATGATGAAATAAGGATGATCATACATGTGCAGGTCTGTACTATTGTGGAGACCTTACAGTGTAACTGTGATACTTTTGCAACTTTACGTTATATCCAAGATAATCTTTCAAATTAACTTGTTTTACGACTTTAATTTGAACAATTTCAATGCTATTAATGTTATTGTAGTGCACAGCGCCACAAGCATGTTGGAACTTGTGATGTTATTATGGAACGATAAACCACATCACAACGCAACACTGTTACAAAACTGTTCCATTCTCTGCATTGCCACGACATCCCGAAGACGGAGAAGAACGCTCTAAGTTTGATGTGGTTAACATCATCTGTGACATCAAAAGAGGCAGTGCAGATTTCTCTCCCAAAGCTGCCGTTGAATCTTCTGAGACAGAATACGAGTGAAAAATGGGGAAATGCTTTACTATGTTTTGTTAATCACATAATTTATCTTGAATATGACATACACTTACATGTACATACATTGTAAGTGTCACAGTTACACTTTAAATTTTCTTACCAGTATATGTAGCTATGTGTTGGTATGAGGCAGCATGTGTATGGTGGTGTGTGGGAATGGCCTGCATGGCAAACTCTGTATGACCAGTGCCCACCGTAGCACGATAGAGTGCCCAAGTAAAACAAAATCATACTGTACTAGAATACTAGCCCTGCATGAAAACGGGAATTGTGTAACTAATATCGGAAAGTTCTGCTAAAAATAACAGCCAATGAACAGACAATGAGGGAGACTGGTTGCTATCTTCATGCACAGACACTAAATTAACCACTCTTTCATTGATATGAAGACCCAGTTCTGTGACCTCGTCCTTCTCACCTAAGAATGAACAGTGTGCCTCTTTACCCCCACACAAGCTACAGCTAAAATTTGTCCACAGGATTGACTGGGTTTTGCCTTCTTACAACAAAATCGCGTACAGTGACCAAGTGGTCTAGCAAGATCACCCGTACAGTCCTAGTTACAAAGAAATATTCTCAAAAATAATTGTCCATTTCTATCTCACTCAACCGGGATAGTGGAAACTAAAATATCCACTCTTCCACCAGCTGTGCATAACCATATATATGTATAGCCCATACAGTAGACAGATCTCGACTGGCATTGTTTCACTGCCGACACAAGACTAAATTCTAATTATATTGGCTGATAATTCCAGAAGCTTGATTGGTTATCACAGTTCAAGTTGCCCTTCACTGAGGCATGATCATTCATTCACCATGTCTGTGGGTGTTTATTCAGACCCGATACATTCCACAATGGGGAAAATTAGTCTAGATACAGGCATAATTTTTAACCGACGATGCCAGCCGTAAGCCATCTACTGTACTGATATACAGGGGAGGTAATGGGCAGCCTACATTGTAAAGGTATATACACGCCATAAATATGTGAAAATCAGCTACCAAGAATTATTACGGAATTAAATGATAACAGTAACAATCCGCCATGTTGATCATAAATAGAGCTTGCCCCCAGTTCCACACAGGAAGTCATTTCTGATATAGCAATAATAACTATGGTGTAATATGTACATACTGCAGTTCAACTCATCAGATTTGTCATCACAGTCAAAGTCGCCATCACATTTCCAGGTGTCATGGATACACATCCCGTTAGCACAATGGAATTCACCTTCTCTGCAACCGGGACTTTTTTCTGTGAATAATTAAGTGTTAACACGATATTAGAAATTCTGACAGATTTTGGTCGTTTATTGAATCAATTGTATCCAAGGCTTGCTGCCTTGGCCAAAGATGCATCCAGCAAAAGTGCTTTGGGGGTAAAACAGTAAAAGATATTTCTCCTACATATTGCAGCATGTATTTACATGAACACAGGAAGGAAGCAATCAGAGATTGCTCAATTGTATGCCCCCCCTTCCACTTTAATCCGACACTGCCCCGCCATTGTTCTGTTCTTTATTGGTTGGTGGAGGCCTAATTTGGATAATTATAAATCTGTTTCAGTCACTTTTTTGCCATGCCTCACATAATACATATTCCAAGTATCAAGCAACAAGTGATAATACGATGCTTCGATGCAAGCTGGTCGCCAGGGCTTTCGCCAAATCCGAAAATGTGACCTGGTCATGAGACCTACATTCCTTAGGAGTATATTGTGGTGAAATTATGAAGCGATCAGTGAACTTTGAATTTTGCACCCAATTCACTGTTTTGGGGGCAATTTCATACTTCAGGACCTATGTTGTTTGCTTTGGAATGTAGAATAACATATAATATAGCCATTTTCCTGGTTCAAATCGGTTATGGACCGAGATCCAGCTTGGACAAATAAATATATCCCATTCACTTAGGTTTAAACAAAGGGCCATAACTCTTGAAAATATAACCGAAAACAGAGAACTTCACGCTGCACATCTATGGGTCACTGACCACATATCATGCAAATTTCGTACTTGTTCATACAATATTAACCGAGATCGAGCCCTACAAATCCCAATTCACAAAGATTTGAAGAAAAAAGAGCCATAACTCTTGAAAATATAAGCGAAATGTGAAGAAACTTCACGCTGCACAACTACAGGGCACTGACCACATATCCTGCAAATTTCATAATTGTCTATACAATATTAACCGAGATCCAGCCCGACAAGTTCCAATTCACAAAGATTTGAAGAAAAAAGGGCCATAACTCTTGAAAATATATGCGAAACTCGGAGAAACTTCACGCTGCACAACTACAGGGCACTGACCACACATCCTGCAAGTTTCATAATTGTCCATACAATATTAACCGAGATCCAGCCCGTACAAGTCCCAATTCACGGAGAAATCAGAAAAAGGGCCATAACTCTTGAAAATATAAGCGAAACGTGGAGAAACTTTACGCTGCACAACTGTGGGTCAATGACCACATATCATGCAAATTTCATACTTGTCCATACAATATTAACCAAGATCCAGCCCGGACAAGTCCCATTCACAGAGATTTCAGAAAAAGGGCCATAACTCTTGAAAATCATACGCTGCACAACTATGAGCCACTGGCCACATTCCATGCAAGTTTCAATCCTGTCCATCAAATATTAACCGAGATATTGCCCGGACAAGAAATTCGGACGGACAGACGGCACGACGGACGGACGGACGGACAGACGGACGGACAAAGCGATCGCTATATGCCCCCCCCCCTCTAGTTAGAGGGGGGGCATAATAAGCTACATGCACAAGTAAACCTAGGGGTAAGAGAGAAAAAAAAAATTCATTGAATCCTACAATAGAAATTCATAAGCTTAATGCATAACTGAGGCAGATCTCGTGAATACCCTCAAAATTTATTATCATTTCACAAGTACAGGTACATGTACATGTATATATATATATATATGTATGGTAATTCCCCCAATAATACAACAATAGGAAGTAACATTTCCCACCAATAAGTCAGGGGATCATCAATTTTATTAGAACACTACAGAAGGTTGACAAAATTGTTGAAAATCATGCATATAATCCGTTCTTTCTTCATTATTTCAATGATTTTAGAAGGTGATCAAATACATGTATATTTGAACAGCCGATTGAATTTTGTCCTCAAAGTTGGGGGTGACTGAATTTTGATAGGGGGATTGAATTATAAGAGGGATTACCGTATATATTTATTTCTGTTCATTCATTTACTATAATTTCTGCATGTGGGAGCCCAAAAAAAATCTGTATTTTCATTGGCTCAAGCTGAAAACTGGAAAAAACCCCAATCTCATCCAGCCAATAGAAGAGCTTGTTAACTCTAGATGAACTCACCACAGTTGATTTCATCACTCCAGTCTCCACAGTCATTATCACCATCACATTTGTATTTGGACAGGATACAGTGTTGAATGCCCTCACACTGGAACTCCCCGGCACTACAGGTCACGTTAGTCCCCGCTGTAACACAACAATGTGATCAAAGATCAGGGTACCCTCCCACGAGACACCAAAAACCACATGTGATACCTCCACCAGGACGGGGTGATTCAAGACATGTTACAGAACAAACAAACCCGCTTCCCAGGCGGCGAGAAATAAAAGAAGTTTCATTTGTGTAGCAGCAGGCGAAAGTATCCGTTTTACTCTCTGACCAAATTCTGAGGGTTTTTTATCGCTGTGATTTACATTCAAGTCTTTTACCACCAGGGAATTAAAAATCCTATAAGCTTCCGACACATGACTTAACTTTAAGCAACAATCCTTCACAAACATTTAGACAAAGGGATTTTTCAAAGTACAGTATCACATCATGCCGTGGGAAAATGTACTTTTGTGAACCTCTGTCGAAGAAACAGAACTGCTACCGGGTAATTTGTATGATATCGGAATATACATGTAACTGAGGGACTCGAGGACTATTGTTACAGAAAACTATATTCTCTGATTATGGTGCCGGTATCGGATTTACCAGATTTTTCTGACCAATTAGGATTCTTCTGGGAAACTGGTACATGTATATCATTTATAGGCTCTAAGCTATATACTCTTTCTTTCCAATGAGTAACATGTACATAAAGATAGTCTCATTGTTTCCTGTGTTCTGCTCATTCGGTAGGCATAGTTTGAATATCATCTCATTTCAACATACTTGTACATGTGTAGTATCTATTATTCTAACCGTAACAGACCTGGGTGACATGAGGTCTATTTCAGCCTGGGGGTGGGGCTAAATATCCTTCATACAATGTAACCATTATGACCAGAGAGATGAACAAGTAACTTCCAACTACACTGCATAAACTTGAGTCAGGCTCTGCCATAAGTTGTCAAGAAAATCTGATTGTCTACCTTAATGACATTACAGAAACAGGGAATTCTTCCGACATGTCTTGAACATATTTAAAAATAAAATATTTCTCTCTTTCTCTCTCTCTCTCTCTCTCAACAACTGATAAATATGAATATGAAATGCTCTGAAGGATACGAGCCAATCATGATATCAGCCAATCAGAACATACAAGAAGACTGTGTATGGTGATGTATTCTATCAATAGTAATGCCATTCCTCCTAATATAGTGGTAGGTCAGATGAGGCCAGATTCATAGGACAGCCAATCCATATTCCACTCATACATGTAAGGAGATGTCAAAATTCAAATGGTCAGTGATGTCCTGTGTCTATTTATAAACTCTTTTGAACAGAGCCGTGGGCTGATATATCAAGGCTAATTCAAAGTGTAAATGGGGAGAAGTGAACTTGTGAATGAAGATGAGAATGGACTGGAATGTTTCATCTGGGTCAAAGTCCCTGCAGACTACAGCAAAATAAGGCCATGATGGGGATGGGGGGGGAGATGATGATGCCCCATCTCTGTCCTTCCGCCCAGGCCAGACAGAGAATTACTTTCAATAAAATAGTCCTCTCACCAACAGAAGGACAACCAGTTTCGTCTGAGCCATCACTGCAATCCAGTTCCTTATCACATCGCCAAGTCTTAGTGATACAGGCCCCATCAGTACAGCCAAACTCCTGGTCCGTACAGGATCTCACCGCTGTCAAATACAACATCATATCAATTCAAGATTTAAACAATATCTTCTACAGAAATTATCTAATAATTCAAGCACAGAAGACCAAATAATCTACTTCAAAATTATTCACAATGGGTTAGACCTATATGTACTTCAGAAATTGGTAACACACTGCTTGAAAAGAATCTACCTACATGTACCCCAGATATATGGTAAAACCTTTAATAATTCAATCACAGGAAGTGAAAATTCTCACCAAGAAATCAGTGAAAGATCAAACTTATTAAACAGGAAGTTGACAAAATGGTCCAAAATCATGAATATAATCCATTTTTTCTTTGTTATTTTAATAATATTAGCAGGCGGGGGGGGCAAATTTATTAGAATGACTAATTGAGGGGGTAAGTAAAATTGAATAGGTTGATCGAATTAGTAAACAATTTACATAATGGTCATTCTCTGTACATATGTAACATATGTGCATTTAATCACTGATTCTTTCTTTCAGTTGACATTTCATACACACATTTCTATCATGGAATGAATGATGTCTAAAACATTTTTATTCAGGAGACATTTGTCTTTGTTTGAAATTTATCATGTTCCAGTAAAGGTTAGATTTCCTCTGTTTGTAAATACAAGGTAAATTAGCTAAGAAAAGGTCAGTGTGAAGAAAACATATGCCAGGAAGTTGCTTTAATAAATGTAACACTAAGTGATCATCTAAATGTCAAAGTGTCACTCTTACATGCATGAACTTATTACTCCCACATTTTAAATGCTCGACTTTCAAATGTCAGACTGCAGCACTAACATGGTAATGGAAATTCCATTGGACTGTCAAACATAATCTCATTTGCATTGACAGAGAAATTGCCAACAAAGCATTGGACTGTTGTTTTTTTATATGAAAATGTCCAAATGTGAAAATGCTAGTAGGTCGGTAATGTTTCGCGATAATTATCACAATACCCTTAAGGAAACAAGGATATATAATTGACTCCAGCATCATCTAATGAAAATGTCCTCTTCCTTTCACAATTTACAACAAAATGCACCTGTGCTTTTGGCTTCCAGTCATTTAATGGGTTGAAAATAGTAGATAGTAGAGGTGAAAACAGTGGTTCTTTTTAGCCAATGAAATCATCAGAAGTCAAAAGTGCAGTGCGCCATTGTAACTTCATCGTCACACAAACGAGAGGCCATTGTAGCTGGGGATAATCAACCCTGTCTAACCATGTTCTTAGAAGAGTATTGTGATAGTTTTAAAATACATGTATCACAGATTGAACTTGGAGCACCAGCGATATACATGTATCACAGATTGAACTTGGAGCACCAGCGATATACAACATGCTGTGTACATGTAAATATTACAGTACAACGAAGAAGTGTACAGCATAGAGATTGACTCAATGTCAACCCAACGATCGCCCTGCTTTCATCTGATGTCAATCCAATGTTTGGTTTGTTATGACCTGATGTCATCAAAAAATTGAAACTAGTTTTTTTTTTTTTTTTTTTTTTGGACATTTGATTAAATGTCATCCCAATATTTGGCATGTTTTGATCTGATGTCATCTCAAAGTCGACTCTGTTTTGACCCGATCTCAACCCAATGTTCGCCTTGTTTTGATCTGATGTCAATCCAATGATCGGCCTTTTTCGACCTGATGTCATCTCAAAAGTTGACTTCTTTTTGACCTGATCTCAACCCACTATTTGCCCTGTTTTGATCGAATGTCAATCCAATATTTGGCATGTGTTGACCAAATACTGTATCAACCCAAGGTTTGCTGTGTTTTGATCCGATCTCAACCCAATGTTTGACCTGTTTTGACCATATCAGGGCTCCCACTGGCCCATAGCCAAAATATAGGGATATAATGACCAAAATATAGTGCAAATATAGGAATAAAATGACCAAAATATAGGGCAAATATAGCACAAAATTCAGAAAACAGGATATTTCAGTCACCAACAGGGATAATTACTTGTTAATTTCAATCTCAGATTGTTGCCATATGTGGGCCTGTACTCATCACTGGGACAAGGTAGTAAAGAAACACTTCCATTTTAGTTTGGACACTTCCGACTCGGTCGCGTTGTTATTTTAGAGGATTCAAATAAGCCAACTATTCATGTATTATATGTATCACAGGTCAGAGCTGCACGAAAAAGAACAAATAATCCTGAAAATATAGAAATAATACGGCAAAGTTGGTCAAATTTGAGAAAATATAGGAAAAAATAGAGGAGAGCAGAAACATAGGGAAAAATAGGGCCAGTGGGAGCCCTGCCATATGTCAACCCATTAACTCTGTTCTGACCCGATCTCAACCCAATGTGTGCCCTATTTTGATCCGATGTCAACCCAATGTTTGGCTTGTTTTGACCTGATGTCACCTCAAATTCGATCTCAACCCAATGTTCGCCCTGTTTTGATCCTATGTCAACCTAATATTCGACCTGTTTTGACTTGATGTTAATCAAGTTGACAGACTCAAGATGTTGACCCAATTTCAGTCTCATCATTTCTCAATTTCCTTGCCCCTAAGCAGTTGGAGTGCAATGTGAACCCATCCTAAAACAAACTTTATACAAAGCAGGCGAAGATTGTGCAAAACATTGGGTCGACATTGGATCATCAACAGGTCAGCCAACTAGAGTCTTCACATCTTTGGTGTACTGTATGTTGTCAGTAGAATATACTAGAGGATACAATGTTAGAGGGGTGAGTGAGTGAATATGATTTAACGTCGCTTTCAACAATATTTCAGTCATATATCATGACATTGGGTCCTATTTCTTTTTACACCCGGGAACCACACAGGTGGGGTCCTATTCCTTTTGACACTCGGGGAACCCACAGGTGCCTCAGTTAGTCGCATCTTATGACAAGCTCTCTGAGGAGCTGAGGCCTATTCTTAACATGACCTGCGGTGTGCACAACGACATCCCAGGTCAAATCCCTGGAAGCCCCATGGGGCTACACTGTTAGATATACATACAGCATTGTTCATCTGATCTGTCACCGCAGTCATCATCACCATCACAGACCCATCGTCTCTGAATACAGTTACCATTGGCACACACATACTCCTCGCTCGTACAGTTCCTCACCTCTGTCAATGAAACAACGACACATTCCTGTGAGCAGATTGTCAATACCTACAATCTGTGTAAATCTGTACAATAAACTAAATTGCTGCAATTCTCCCACAACTGGTCTAAAACCAGGAACACATTTCCATCTGACTGTCCTCTGCCCCTGGGCCGGAATAGTGTCTGGGCATTGGCAGTACTGTACTAGTATTGTAGTAATGTTTTGTGGGGTTAAATATTTGGGGGAGGGAATCATATATAATCGAGGGGTGGGGTTTATTATTTATTTATTTATGTTTGTATACATGTACAAGGACCTTGTACGTTAGGATGGACAAACCGCCCCAGCCAGCAGTCCATTCACAACGGACCACGTAACTGCTATGGATAGATCCCGAGTTACTGCCGGGACCACGGTGTGCAAGGCCAAGCAGTTTTTACTCGTTGACTTACATCCATTTTCTGCCGACTTAAATTGATATTATGTGATATTAGCCTGCCTTCTCTGTTACATTTAGTATGTTATTTACATAAATGACAAGTCGAATACTGAAAATAAAATAGATTTTATTCGCCAATCAGTGAACTCAATGTCTGTCGATTTCCGCGGTGTCATTTTTTTTGGAGTGTACAATAATTATAACCTACATGTACTATGCACCTGCATCTATCTTATCTTGCATCAATTCGTAATATTCGCCTAATATTGTATCTTGACGCAAAAAAAACACCACAAAACAAATCCGATCATTCTTTCCTCAAACAAATATTAACAAAGATATTGTAATCATGATACGAAATCGAAAAATGCATTAAATTATTGACAAATTTAGAAAGGATACTTTGGGGTTCGAACCAGCAGACCATCGATCGAAACAGATCCAATCCTCTCGACTCTATCCATTCGGTCATACTGTACTCTCACTTGCAACGTTGCTTCAATTGTCATATTTGAAAATGAGAACCATATCACGAAAACAACATTTCATAAAGTTTTAAATTTTTTATATGAAGATAAAAGATAACCAAAACGAGATTTGCTGGAGAGCTATGGATTCAGAAGTGCTTTATTACGTGTAAATATATTTGTGGTTATAATTTATCTTCATATGTTTACAGAGAGACAAACGCGGCTTTTCCAACCCAAAATTGTCAATTTTATACAGACGTACCACTTTGAAGAGTTATTGTTAAACAACCATGTCACTCATGCTCCCTATATTTCAAAGAGAGTCCAACAAAATGACATAGTTCATGCTAATCGGAACATTCATATCACATTTAATGTTTCATTTTTTAACTTCAACCGTACCTCATCTGGGGCGGTTTGTCCATCTTAACGTACCAGGTCCTTTGGCTTTGATTGTTCGCCTATCGGAGCGCTGTGATCAGCAAAGAAAGATATTTTATTCTATTCATCTTTTTTATTGGCTCATTGTTTTCAGTACTGAATACCATCTACATGTATCATACATTAAGGCATTCACCAGGCCTTACACTGACACAACTGGCTGCTACATGTACATGTTACTGACTGTCTTTAAATTGAACATGGTGTGCACTACATGCCGAGAACCCCTCAGACTGCGGGAGACATGCATTCTGATTATACATTACACAATTACAGTGCTTTCAGTCATCTACAAATTATGAATTATTTTGACCCAATAACCTTGTGGAAATAAGGTCACTCATGTCGAATACATGTAGGCCTGAAACCGATGATGACTATATACAGTAAGTTTCATAGGACTTGTCCACCGAATTAGGCGTTGACAGACCGTGTACACAAACCATAAACTGAGGACATAATGTAAAAGCAGGGTATAAATTAGATAACTGGTGTAGAAAACATGTATGCATGCGAACCATGGCCAGGACTGTATCTGGTGTAAATTTAGTAAGCCTGGATCTAATCATTCTTGAGTTATTAACTTATGGTGGTATAAACATTATGGTTTGACTTTGACCCAGGTGATGAGCTGGAAAAACATCCATGGATCAATCTTTTTGATAGCCTTCTACATGTATGATAGAAGCAATAACTGTGAGTTAGCCAGTCATTCTACAGTTGTATACATGTAAAATTGTAACAAGAAAATGGTGATGGACAGACCACCTATGAACTCCATAGCCCATTACATTTTATTTTAGTATTATATCATGCAAACTACATGTACATATACTCTCTGACAAAAAAGCTGGCAATTATCTCTTGGGGCTTCATCTCTATAATCTATATTTTGTAATGTCATTTATCCCCCTCACTAAGTGTAGGTATCATGAGGATAGTAGAGACGCCTGGCCCAGTGTTTACTCATTACTCTCTCGATCCCTGGAGAGCTCTTCCTTAAACAATGGTAACAATCAGCTCAACTATTTCCATATGTCATGTATGTAGGTTACATGTACCTAGTATCAAAACAAGTTTTTTTGCTCTTCTGCTACAAACCATAAATACTATGTATACATGTACATGCTATAAAAGTTTCGAAAAATGGTGAAGATGGCACCCTATGTTGGGCATATTGAGCTATTGGGCAGTACACCCCTCATATCACCTCATGACATCACTATATCATGTAGGTCCTATATTTATAGATTTACAGTTTTGTAAGCATTACTCGATGTAGCTGGACAGATGATAGACAAACTTAAGCCCGGCGCACACGAGAGCTATCGGCCTCAATTGCCTGCCAGCTCAGGGGCTAGGTTTCAGCGCACACTACATGTATGAACAAAAGTTTCACGAAATCGATTTCAGTTCCCGCATAACGTCTTCTTCAAGACCATTTTGAAGAGTCGTGCGTATGAATCGCGTGAAAATAACATGCGATTCATTGGCTGGTCCAAGAAAACTGCTGAGCTGTTGCCTTGCGTTCGCCGCACACGCTGAGGATTTGGCCTTGCGAGGCGAAATTATCAAACAAGTTTGACACTTTTTCCCCGGCCTCGCAAGGCCAAAAACTCGCCAAAAACTGCCCGCACACGAGAGCTAGCCCCTGAGCTGACAGGCACTTGAGGCCGTCAGCTGAGCTGATAGCTCTCGTGTGCGGCAGCGCCGGCCCTTTATCACAAGAATTTCACATAGTTCTTCAAAACTAATTAAACATGAATTGCAGGCAAGCACCTAAAAGGTGCGTGGACCCCTCAGCCTGTTTTTTTTTAGTCAAGAAAGACCAGGGCTGCATCTAGAGCCAATTTAGTTTCGGAAAACATATGGGCGCCCAAAACTCAAATGAAACAAAAAACGAAAGTGTTGTTGTTGTTCAATTTGAAAGGATTTCTGAAGGAAATACTAGAAAAAGCCTCTGGGATCCTCAATATCGATCCGATTGCATAGCTGGGTATTGAATTTCATGTTAATAAACCTCTATTTTGTGATCGATCACAGACTCTTTGCGCAAAATTGGACCCTCAATAATGAACACAGGAAGGAAGCAATCAGAGATTGCTCAATTGTATGCCCCCCCCCTTCCACTTTAATCCGACACTGCCCCGCCACTGTTCTGTTCTGTATTGGTCGGTGGAGGCCTAATTTGGATAATTATAAAAATTCTGTTTAAGTTGCTTGTTTTGCTATGCATCGCATAATACATATTCCAAGTATCGACCAACAAGTGATAATACAATGTTTTGATGCAAGATGGTTGCCGGGGCTTTCGCCAAATCCGAAAATGTGACCTGGTTACGAGACCTACATTCCTTTGGAGTATATTGTGGTGAAATTATGAAGCGATCAGTGAACTTTGAATTTTGCAACCAATTCACTCTTTTTGGGGCAATTTCATACTTCAGGACCTATGTGGTCTGCTTTGGAATGCAGAATTATATATATATAGCCATTTTCCCAGTCCAAATCGGTTATGGACTGAGATCCAGCCTGCACAAATAAATATATCCAATTCACTCAGGTTTGATAAACGAAGGGCCATAACTCTTGAAAATATAACCGAAAGCAGAGCAACTTCACGCTGCACAACTATGGGGCATCGACCACATATCATGAAAATTTCATACTTGTCCATACAATATTAACCGAGATCCAGCCCGGACAAGTCCCAATTCACAAAGATTTGAAGAAAAAAGGGCCATAACTCTTGAAAATATATGCGAAACGCGGTGAAACTTCACGCAGCACAACTACGGGGCACTGACCACATATCCTGCAAATTTCATAATTGTCCATCCAATATTAACCGAGATCCAGCCCGGACAAATCCCAATTCACGGAGATTTCAGGAACAAAGGGCCATAACTCTTGAAAATATAAGCGAAACGCGGAGAAACTTCACGCTGCACAACTATGGGGCACTGAACCCATATCCTGCAAATTTCATAATTGTCCATACAATATTAACCAAGATCCAGGCCGGACAAGTCCCATTCATAGAGATTTCAGAAAAAGGGCCATAACTCTAGAAAATGATACCGGAACTCGGAAAAAACTTTACGCTGCACAACTATGAGGCATTGGACACATTCCATGCAAGTTTCAATTCTGTCCATCAAATATTAACCGAGATATTGCGCGGACAAGAAATTCGGACGGACAGACGGACGGACGGACGGATGGACGGACAGATGGACAAAGCGATCGCTTAATTACAAAAAGGAACTGGGAGTTTGGGATCAGAACCTGCAAAAAATCCCTGGATACCGTATATAACAGACTTCGATTTCACGTGAGTGGTGTGCTGGAATTACAGCATGCAAGAAAGTGTAGCTTTATCAGTGGCAATTTATGCATTGCACAAGTGTGATAACAAGTAAACACACTGATTGACACAGGCCCACCCTTATCATTATTTGGGGGGGGAGGGGGGGCATAAGCTCCAGGTATGCAAACTGGTTCAAAATTGCCCAGAGTCAGGCTACAAATGGGCTCTCCTAATCACTCGTTTTAAATAATTCCAAGGTACAGTAACATGTTTGGTGACAAAAATTGAAGCATTATGTTGTACCAGTTAAATGTGTGGACACAGATATGGTTCATGCAAAAGTTTTAGGATAAATCATATGATGTAGAATAGAATGATTTACTAGCAAAATTAAAGAAAAATGTTGTCCTTCATTCAATGAGAATCTTGAATGGACCAGGCTTTCTTGTATCAGGGAACCTTCAAAATTCACAATGAAACATGCAACCAAGGGTTCCCGATGGGCATAGATAACAGTGCAAAAGCTAAGCCATCAATAAATAATAATAAAAAAAAAATAAAAAATCATGAAATCATATAGCCATCTGAAAATCTAATCATTTCATCAGTCAACATTCAGGAAGCTCTCACCAAAGTTTTGTCAGGCCCGACTTCATAGATCTGCAGATATTCAGTGGAGAAGAACATGTTGATGGGCATAGATAACAGTGCAAAAGCTGAGCCATCAATAAATAATTAAAAAAAAAATTAAAAATCATGAAATCATCATAGCTATCTGAAAATCTAATCATTTCATCGGTCAACATTCAGGAAGCTCTCACCAAAGTTTGGTCAGGCCCGACTTCATAGATCTGCAGATATTCAGCGGACAAGAACATGTTGCCGGACGGACGGACGCTAGGACGGACGTACGTACATGGCAACGACAAGACACCCCATAGCCCTATGGGCTGAGGGGTAATAAGAGTTATTTTATTGGGACCTAGATCTTCTCATATAGCATAGGCATGCTTAACATTCCATAATGAAATAAACAAGTTTAAGTTCCAGAGTAATACTTATTTATTTTTGACACGGCGCCCAATCAGTGCCAATCTCCTCTCTATAATTGGCCCAGCATAGCAAATATATTCTTGATAGATAAATCCTGTAAATAAGCATTTCTCCCCCTTTAGATGCATTATTCATCTACATGTATACATGTAGTCTGTCAGAGAAAGGAAGCAAATGATCACAAAGCATTCCGAGAAAGAGGCAAGGTAAATAGAGCTAAACGGCAAAGCACAGAGCTCTAATGTGTTTTGACAGAACTATGTTATAACAAGACAATTACGGAAGTTTAGTATCTAATCGTGTATGAGAAATTACATGTTCTTGGGGCATCAAATACTCCCTGGTGCCAAAGATACTTAACTTTACAGAACTCAGCTGCCCCCAACATAACTCAAACATCATCCACTTCCTACATATAATTGGTCACCGACCTCCTACTGAGCCGGTACAATTCTTAAACTCTTACATAAGGAAGATATACAATTACATGTTTGTACATGTATGCATGGGCGTCGCTGCCCATGGTGCGTGTGGTGCGAACGCCCCCCCCCCCCCCCCCTCCTTTTTTGCCCGTAGATTGAAAATACGAAAATTATGTTTATCTCAAACCTACGGTGGCTTGTTAGGGCCATGCATTGATTTTTGCAATTTTCTGCCTTTTTACTAGTTTTCAAGATTTCACTTTCGCGTTTTCTGTAATTTCTTGCCATTGACATCGATTCATTTCCGAGATATAATGTTGTTTTCTGGTTACCGTTTTAACAATTTCTTCTATCCATTTTCATGCGACTGCAAAAATCGAACAACCAAGTGAAAACTACGGTGGCTTGTTAGGGCCATGCATTGATTTTTGCAATTTTCTGCCTTTTACTAGTTTTCAAGGTTTCACTTTCGCGTTTTCTGTAATTTCTTGCCATTGACATCGATTCATTTCCGAGATATAAAGTTGTTTTATTTTAAGAAATTGTTAAAACCAGAAAACAACTTTATATCTCGGAAATGAATCGATGTCAATGGCAAGGAATTACAGAAAACGCGAAAGTGAAATCTTGAAAACTAGTAAAAGGCAGAAAATTGCAAAAATCAATGCATGGCCATAACAAGCCACCGTATACAAACCCCAGTTTAGCATTAAACTACGCTAAAATGCAGGAAATCAAGCATAAAATTCAAAATTTTCCGTCGGGGGCATGCATGTAATATAAAGGAATGTGGATTATGTAAACCATCATCTATTCATGTGGTTTGTCAGCGTACTATTTAAGTTGGGTTTCAATATGTATATACTGACCCGAGCATAGTTTGTTATAGGCCTGTTTTTTATGTTAAACCATAAAGTCAAATGAAGTCCGGCATAGGGTGTGATATTTTTCAATATCGATGCGTGCTAATATGTAACATAGGAAATCGAAAGAAAACGACAACGTAAATATGGGAAGCAAAAGTGAGAATAGAACCATAACTCTGCATACATGTACATTATGTTCAGATTTATATCCGGGAAAACGCTTAGACCGCATCTCCGGTGATCTAGGACCCCTGAGCTTCCGGGGCCAAGGCGGCCCCTGCACCCTCGCCTACTGTGCTGCGATAGTTGACCCCCCCCCACTATGAACTTTCGCTAGATCCGCCCTTGGAAATTGAAAACATTCGCACCCCCCCTTTTGAAATCCTAGTGACGCCCCTGGTATGTATGTAGATTTTCGGGAATAATTGTACATGTGCAGTTTATATATTCTTCCATATATGTTAAATGAGAGTTGCTAAGAATATATACTCATCATCTTTGTACACAAGTTGACTTCTCTCTTCAGCCCACCAACTATGCTCAAAAGCATATACAAACCTGTAATGATGACTTCAAATCCATTTGAAATTTGAAACATATGCTGCAGGGGCCGCGGATGTAATTTAGACTGTTTTCATTCCTCATATCTGAGATGGTGTTCAGAGTACACCAACATGTATATTGTTATATTGTCAACACATGGTGTTTAGATTACAACCCTCACAAAAGCCCTGGCATTAAGCATTTGTCAAGGAACATTGCAAATATGGCAATCAGTTCACCTCAGCAAGTTTTAACAGCGTGGTGTTAAACGGGAATACTGTTGATGATTCCACATGATTTTTGCCGAGCCAAAATGTTGGTTTCCAGTTACCCGTAGCTCAAATCTCCGCATTCACACGGATCTACACGGCATTTACACGGAACAACACGGAACTGCAAAATTTCCGTGTCAGCTGAATATATCCACACGGAGTTTTCTCCGTGTTGACACGGAAGGACACGGAGTTTGTGGACTTTGATTATTTTTGACACGGATTGGACTTTTCAATAATAGGATATACATTTATACAGGTCCAGGCCGTATTGGACATAGCAATGTAAGATAATGTACTACATATAGGAGAGCACAATTTCAATCCATGTGGCATTGTCATCCATTATTAACGAACATGTACCGTAATCAGTAGTTATCATTTTCAATACGTATCCAAGGCTCAAAATATATTGGCGACAAAAACATGAACCATGGCGAGTAAAATTTACAATATAGGGAAAAGAAATACATGTATTTCGCCAAGCAGAATCTCGCCAAATAAGCTGCAATCCATGTGACATTGTCATCCATTATTAACTAACAGGTATCGTAATCAGT
>JAVTVY010011235.1:0-57162 GCA_036873755.1 Hanleya hanleyi | reverse complement strand
AGATAAAATATATACCCACATGAAATGAATATTCCGTTGATTCTATCCGTGATTCTAATTTGAGGTGTTTCTCCTTGGGTTTTCGTCTCGAGCTGATCTCCATGGTAACGGAAGTTATACAGCTGACATGCGTTGTTCCGAGTTTCGGCGTGATACTGGTCTTTCAACATGGATGCCAATATGGATTCCTGGCAGCGCGTAACGAAGTACTAATGTCCTACATTATCCGAGGCCGTGTCGAGTGTAGCTTGACCATGTGGTGATCGGTACCGGTACGCACAAAGATTACAGGATTGCACTGAACGATATTCGACATGACATTATTGGTCAAACCCACTCTGTGGTGGTTCATGTAAACTGTTGACCGCTTCTATCTTGCAGAAAACCCATCTTGTGTTTAATATTTTTGTTTCAAACACATTTGATGTTGGTGCTAACTGTCACATGAAATAATTATTTAGATTATTGACGCGAAAATTCTTTTATGGACGACGGCTGAATATTGAAAATTGGATCTGACGCTTGCTATATGTATCCAGGTTATCCAGGTTATCCAGCACTATGAGCTGCAATTCACAAAATTTACTGTATGTTATTGCATGCAATGGATGTAACAGAACATACATTGGCGAAACGGAGGATGTACTCAGAAATAGAATAAGAGTCCATCGACAACAGATCAACACACCTTCATCAAGGCATCTTAAGGTTAGCAAACATATTGCAGAATGTGCTAGTGATCTTGAAACGAAATTTAATATTTTTCCGTTTTATAAAAAGAAATCCGATGATACAGTCAGGCGACAGACAAAGGAACAGTACTCCATTCAGAAGTTCAAATGTGAATTAAACTGTTAATAATACCTTTATTGATATATGAGCTGTGGAATTGAACAATTATTTATTTCTTTTATGCATGTATCGACTGAAAAAGGAGATGTCAGACAACTGTCGGTAAAAACTGACCATGTATTTATCAAGTCTGGATTTGTCAGGCAAAACTAACTCAACGGACATGTCATCTAATGTTCAACTTCATGGCAATGTAGCTAATTGTTCAGTTTTTGTCAACTGTTTTACATTTTGTCTACTCCATTATATTTTAAATATGTATGTCTCCAGTGTCAAATTTGTATATAAAAATGCGTTTTAACATGTTCAACGGCAAGGCAACTATATGTATATATAGCCTAACATATAAATAAATATATTAGTGCTATTGAAAAGTCCATAAAATGGACGAAACCGGTTTAGCAGTACAATATACAGTTTAGCTCAAAACTCTACATTTTGTGTAGTTTTATTTCTTATTCGTATATATCTGTATTCGTTAAACGGAAGGCGTGGTTAGTATCTAAAAATTGCGAAATCGCAACATTCTTGGAATGTAAATTAAAGGTGTCAGACGATGGTAAATATATTGGCCGTTGTCATAGGATATCATAGCTTGCGCATGCGCTATATAACATTGAGTAGGACGTAAAACGACGCCCATTTTGAATTAGCTGGCATCCACAGGCGGGCCATCGACGTGAAGAGATCTATCATGGCTGCTTTCCAAATGCTTGCTGTTTTCTGTGTAGTTGCACTGTTTAATACAGTTGAATGTAAGTAAGATCATTGTGTATTTGATTTGTTTATTGTCCAAGTATGTAAGATAGTAGTGACTTGTACTCTGACTGAATCTTGCGAGTCTCTCTTTGCGCATTATCAAATAATCGTTGAAGAATCAGAAAGGTTCTGACAAAAGATCGCCCAGGCGTACTTAACAGAAATGAAAGCATGCGGTAATTCTTCTTGTTTTAGTTCGAAAAAAGCTAGAATTGGTGACCATACCGGTTTTGTTGTGTAGCCCTAAATAGGATAATTGGGAGAGAAGATAAAGTAACTTGCACTGATCAAATCTCGTGTATAATCAAAATAAAAAGGACCAATATTGCTGTATTTATAATAAGAAAATCCTTAAAATTTAAGGAATATTCCCCGACTATTACACGAGCGGAATGTTCCTTAAAACTCAATACGGAATATTCCATAGCATGTTAAGGAAATTCCTTAACATGGTAAGGAATATTCCTTAGTTATGTTGAGGAATATTCCGCTGGTGTAATAGTCGGGGAATATTCCTTAAATTTTTAAGGAATTTTTGTTCTGTGACTTGGACGTTGACAGAGGAATCGCCAAGTCTTCGATTCCAACGATCGATTTCCCCAAATTCTATAGGTTTCTTCGCGTACCGTACTTCGCGTTTTGGTTTCTAATCTAAATGCGAAGAGGTGACTTGTAGCACCATCCCAACCATTACCAACACGACGCTTCTCATAGCACAAGAATTATCAATGGGGGCTATTCTAAACAACTGGACAAGTTTTTGGCTATCTGGATAGGTGCATCTTTTTGTCTTTGCAGGTGTTCATCAAATTCGATAATTTCCCGTTTTCGATCCTTACTTCACCAAGTACATACCGGTAGAGTCACATATCGAATCAACGCAGAACCTTGATTAAACTGATAGGACCATACTTACAGACCGCTTCTAGTAGTTGGCTGGGATTACAGAATCCTGCCATGTTCTCATCAGTTACTTTGATACGGAGGAATATTTGTTGTCGGGATTGGTTGCCGGGACACAAAAAATGAAATGGCGTTCATTTCGATACAGAACACAAAGAAAAAGTATCACACAATTGAATGAAATTCAAAAATCCATTCGAGGTTCTTATTTATTTTCTGATAATTTTCGAACGGATAATTTACGGAAGCGTATTAGTGCCAGTGTGAAAAAAAATTTCCCGAGATTTATCTCCTAATTAGGACATAATATCTCCTAATTAGGAGAAAATTATCTCCTAATTAGGACTTATTATCTCCTAATTAGGACTTATTATCTCCTAATTAGGAGATAATTATCTCCTAATTAGGTGATACTTATCTCCTAATTAGGACATATTATCTCCTAATTAGGACTTAATATCTCCTAATTAGGAGATAATTATCTCCTAATTAGGACATATTATCTCCTAATTAGGACTTATTATCTCCTAATTAGGAGATAATTATCTCCTAATTAGGTGATAATTATCTCCTAATTAGGACATATTATCTCCTAATTAGGACTTAATATCTCCTAATTAGGAGATAATTGTGATCGGTTGTTGCCCCATTTATCAGCTATATCGTGAGTAGTATGCAAAGCACCGTAGCCCCGGCTCAACTTGACCGTTGACCAAACCACTTTTAGTTGAGAGGGGTGCAATTACAAGCGTCTAGTCCGTCATTCGTAATCCAGCCGTCGTCCATTAGAGAATATCCGCGTCCATAATCCAAAGACCTATTCCATATTCCAATAACAGTATTAGCACCAAATTCGAAAAGACAATCATAGTATACATAAACATAGGCTTGTTTCCTGCAAGAGAGAAGCGGTCAACAGTTTTCAATGATGCCGGCAAGACATCATGATGTTCCAAGAATATCAAATCCGTATCGCTGATCAGTATTCTTAATCCATAATATTCATTGCAAAGTCGTCATCTAAAGAATGATGTATCTCAGTCACGCTTTGATTGTGACTGTTCATATGAGTACCATGAGGATCTTGAAGTGCATGGGTTCATACGGCCCCTAGCCCCGGGTTAAGCGGTATTAGACACAAGTTACGAAACGTAGCGCCATAGATCTTGCACGCTACGTTCGTATTTTTCTATCAGCATGCGATAGGTTGTTATGCAAAGAATGGTTTACCCCAATAGAACGGTCAAGGTTGCTATAGTTCCGGCAAAGGCCACTTCCGGTCACGTGACCACAATTGACGTCTGAGGATGTATTCTTCCGGGGTGATACGGTCATGTCTGACGGTGATGCGGTCATGTCCGTGGAGAAGCCTCCGCGCACAGAAAGTAGTCCCTTGTCAACGAGATTTTAATACGCTGGTGGTCGATTCCCTTGCGTCATAATACCATGATACCGTTGAGAAAACAACAAGGATGACAGGTCAATCATTTTATTTTCCCCTCCAGTACATCATACCCATCCTGGGTGAGCCACGTTGGGTATGTTTATACTTCAAGTAGGCTCTTGTCCAATCAAGACCTAAGCATTGCCGGCAGGCCAGGATACCGTTCAGTTAGCATGTCCTGAAACAGCTGTTTGCGCATTCTGATTGCATTTTCCAGAGCCTCGGTGGGTGGTAACCCCATATACTCTTCCAAGTGACGCTTGGTCTTCATGATGGACCAGTGCATGGGGTCGCCATTCAGCTCGTGGATGGGGCAGTCGGGATCTCGAAGCCCGCGCATTCACTCACTCACTCGCTCACTCACCCACTAGCGTTAGAGCGTCACTGCGTTTAGGGCATCACTGCCTTAAGACGAGCGTTGGGCATGCCTCACTCCCGGAGCTCCGGAGCCTGAGCTTGGAGCTCTCGGAGCTCGGAAGTGACGTCATCGTACGCATGCGCACACACACCTTTGGTGCACCTTGTATCCTATAGCCCATAGATAATTATCTCCTAATTAGGAGATAATTTTCTCCTAATTAGGAGATATTAAGTCCTAATTAGGAGATAATAACTCCTAATTAGGAGATAATTATCACCTAATTAGGAGATAATTATCTCCTAATTAGGAGATATTAAGTCCTAATTAGGAGATAATATGTCCTAATTAGGAGATAATTATCTCCTAATTAGGAGATAATAAGTCCTAATTAGGAGATAATAAGTCCTAATTAGGAGATAATTTTCTCCTAATTAGGAGATATTATGTCCTAATTAGGAGATAAATCTCGGAATTTTTTTTTTCACACTGGCACTAATACGCTTCCGTAATAATTTACGTGTTTTAACGGATTAAAAAATTACTACCTTGTCGGACTTTCGGAATACCATAAGGACACACACTTATATACCGGCACTGTCCGCAACATATCCACAGATTGCTCGTTAAGTGCTGTTCGTAACATCACGAACCAGAGCAAGCAGTGCAAATCTGCTGATGTGAAAAGGCCATATATGGTTGAACTGGGCCTATCGGTCGTGTGAACGACATTTGTTTTACATCTACGTAAGAGTCCAACTGAACAATCACAATCAAAGCGTAACTATGATACATTATATCCCTGAAAAATGACTGGAGATTTAATTTGGATACAGAATTCTTGTCAGTGATCAGGATTTTATGAATAGAAGATCATGATGTATCGCTACCATCATTGAAAACAGTTGACGGCTTCTCTTTTGCACGGAAACAAACTTGCTTTTCTCTCTTATATTGTATGCCTATTTGGAATTGGTGCTAACTCTATATCGAAGAACGTCTTTCGATCATTGGCGATGAAATTTTGCGGACCACGGCTGAATAAAGAATGTCGGATCTGACGTATATATTTTGAGCCTATTTGCATAACCCCTCATCGAGAGGATCATGGGTAATTCAAGATGGCGGCCACATGGGGTACCAGAAAAGTGATGTTTTTGACATTTTTCTTCAAAATTGGGGACAAAAAAATATTTTATTTCACATCACATAAACATTTACTAATTTATCATGCACTTTTTGCGGAGAAATTGCATAAATAAAAAAAATCGAAAAACCGACCAAAAATGCCGTTTTTGAAGATGACGTCACTGTGAGGTCATCGAAGCGGCCATCTTGGATTTTTTTAAACATTTTCTGGTAGAGCTTGACCCAAGGGTAGAGTGTGGTAAGTTTCAAGCCCCTAGCTCAAGGGTAAGAAAAATAATTAGAAGTGGGGGGGGGGCATTTCCCCCCACCCCCACCCCAGACCTGGACAGGTCCCAAAAAGCCCAGGCCAGATAGGGTTAACGTACCGTATATATTCGCTTTTAGAATTCCATCGTATTATGGCCCTGATGACAGGTTTGGGGAAAACTTTCCTGAAGTTTGACAAATTATTTTGTGTGTTTGGTATAGAGATAATCAAGTGTGTAAACCAAGGCGTTGTTCGATAAACTCAAACGGTAGGAAACCTTCCGAATATCAACGAATCTAAGTAATTGCCTGTAAATAAGTCACTTCAATGTCATCTTTCAGTTGACTTATATCAATATCTGCTGCCTGTCACGGGTGTAACGGTGAGTCATCGAAGTCAAACATAGATCACGTGAGCATCACCCCTTGTTGAAGACATACCTTAGAAACTAAAGAATGAGCAAAAATCCATAAAGCTAAAATAATCATTGCCCCTAAGCTTCGGATTTCGCAGATATGCATATTCTATTCTATACAGAGCCTTTATCGTTATACAATGTATTTACTTAGCTATATCTCCAATAACTCTCAGCAATATCAGAAATCAGGGGCTGATTTCATGAAACCTCACTTGAGACAATTTTCACACTTGAAAGTTCAAGTGCACTTGAAAAGATCCTTGGCTTGAGTTTTTGCTTTTCATGAAAATTCGCTTGAACCTGAAATCGCACTTGAGTTCAAGTGTGGTTGGACCTCCCTTGAAAACCGCACTTAAAATATAAACGTACTTGAAATGACCAATATGAAGGGAGAAAGTGCCGAAAATAAGTTATTTTTCATGTTATAATTAACGGCTTCTCAAATGATCATAAAAGTTATGACAATGAAAATGGTTAACTGTCTCCAAACTCTCGGTGGAAAGTGGACTTCCCGGGAGAAATTATATAAACCCATTCAGAAGATTCCGGTCCGGCCAGTGGTTTTCTTTGAACTTAAAATGGATGACAACACCACCAGATTTCTGACGATATATATAGTTTTTTGCTATATGCATTCTGTATCAGCTTACAACATTTCACGTAGTTTGTGAACTCTATCGGCAGTAAGATGAAATAACTGTAATTTGGAAACGCCTGACATTCTCTTTTATACTGTCCTGGGTCATGATGACCTATCAAATGATCATAAAAGTTATGACAATGAAAATGGTTAACTGTCTCCAAACTAAAACATGCACATCAGACTATAACTGTTATATAACTGCTTATGTTTCACAGGCGTGACGTCACTGATTCTCCTCGGTTTCCAGAATAGCGTTTTCCGTGGCTATTTTCCCCGGTTTCAGGCAATTTAAAAAAAAGTCTACTGTTCTCAGAAGATATTGAATTATGTATTTCCATAATTTTCAGTCATTTGAAAATTCCATTGAGGATAAAGTTCAAAAATAGTTATAGACACAATTTAATTAAGTAGTTGAGCCTATTGGTATAAAAACGCCGAAAGAAGCTTGAACACAAGTAGTTGGGAAAGGGCGGGAGAGCGTCGGTTTTCCAGGGAGGTAACTCTTGGTTCCCCTTTTTTTTCCAGGTTAAAGGTATAGGGGACGCCAAATCGCATTTCACCTCTGTGGCGCCAGGGGGCGCCACCAGCTCAAGGTCACGTGGAGGTCAAAAGTAGTTCCGGCAACCTTTGTATTCCTCCGCGGTCTGGTGGTAATGCCGTCACTTCCGCGGACAGAAAGTAGTCCCATGTCAACCAAGTGACTTCCAATGTTAATGTATACGGGGAATGCCTAAAAAGCGTATGGGATAGACGTTTTGTGACCGGGGTGGGTCCCTAGTGGACCGAATGGGTTGAGTGAGGTGTCAAAGTGAAGCGCTCCTCTAGGGTCATTCAGTCATGGGTGGGTTCATGTAAAATTAGGATTTTTTCCCGAAAATATAAAAAGCGGAACACGGACTTTATAGGGGAAAACCCCTATCAACTCTAGCCAAAAAGGCTAATATCGGTCTCCGGGCTTATCGGGGCCTGCCTATCAAGTCAATGGGGTGGGTGCATGTAAAATTAGGATTTGTCCCCGAAAATATAAAAAGCGGAACACGGACTTTACCCCTAAAATAGGGGAAAACCCCTATCAACTCTAGACAAAAGGGCTAATATCGGTCCCCGGGCTTATCGGGGCCTGCCTATCAAGTCAATGGGGTGGGTGCATGTAGAATTAGGATTTGTCCCCGAAAATATAAAAAGCGGAACACGGACTTTACCCCTAAAATAGGGGAAAACCCCTATCACCTCTAGCGCAAAGGGCTAATATCGTCCCCGGGCTTATCGGGGCCTGCCTATCAAGTTAATGGGGTGGGTGCATGTAAAATTAGGATTTTTTCCCGAAAATATAAAAAGCGGAATACGGACTTTACCCCTAAAATAGGGGAAAACCCCTATCACCTCTAGCCAAAAGGGCTAATATCGGTCCCCGGGCTTATCGGGGCCTGCCTATCAAGTCAATGGGGTGGGTGCATGTAAAATTAGGATTTTTTCCGAAAATATAAAAAGCGAAACTTTACCCCTACAATAATAACTCTATAACGAATATTATGGATTAAGAATGCTGATCAGCGATACGGATTTGATATTTTTGGAACATCATGATGTCTTTTCGGCATCATTGAAAACTGTTGACCGCTTCTCTCTTGCAGGAAACAAGCCTATGTTTTTGTATACTATGATTGTCTTTTTGAATTTGGTGCTAATACTGTTATGTGGAAAATGGAATAGGTCTTTGGATTATGGACGCGGATTTTCTCTAATGGACGACGGCTGGATTATGAATGACGGACTAGACGCTTGTAATGTATTATACAATATAAGGGAAAATGACTGTATGGGGTATGGGGATGGTCAATTTTTTTGTTGGTGTTACTATGGCTTGTGGGGTCTTGTTTTTCTCGTCTCACCGAGAAAAACACAGTGGGCGGGGTCCCGGAGCGAATCGGTGAAATTTCTGGGGAAAGTCACCGAGGACTGTATATAGGTTCATACTGGCTATATGGGGGGAGGAATGGTCAATTTTTTTGTGGGCTTTACTGTGGGTTGTGGGGTCTCGTTTTTCTCGTCTCGCCGAGAAAAACACAATGGGAGGGGTCCCGGAGCGAAGCAGTGAAATTTTTGGGAAAAGTCACCGAGGTCTGTATATAGGCTCATACTGGCTATATGGGGGGAGGGGTGGTCAATTTTTTTTGTGGGTGTTACTATGGATTGTGGGGTCTCGTTTTTCTCGTCTCGCCGAGAAAAACACAATGGGAGGGGTCCCGGAGCGAATCGGTTAAATTTTTGGGAAAAGTCACCGAGGTCTGTATATAGGCTCATACTGGCTATATGGGGGGAGGGGTTCAACCTGGGAAATTCACATACGTTCATTGTGATATGGGTTGTTTGGATTTGTTTTTCACGTCTCGTCATTTAGAACACGATGGGAAGGGTTTCGAAGCGAAACGGTGAATTTTTTGGAAAAAGTTCACCGAGGCCTAGGTAAGCCCATAGGCCTATACTGCGTGGCTATGGGGTATAGGCCCATACGGGGTGGACGTTTTGGGGTCTAGGTGAGCCCCTAATGATCCTATGGTGTCGTATGATGTCTTATTTTGAAGCTCTCGTGGCGGAGCATCCGACTGGACTAATATTTCGTCCGTTTTCAATATTCTGCGCATGCGCAGTCTGGCTCGTAGTATAGAAAGCAGACATTTTGGGAGTATGTGGGTGTGTGTTTGGGGTAAAGATGGACCGCTATGGGTCCGAATGGGTCGTGGAAGGTGTCAAAGTGAAGCTTGTCTGGGGTAGAGTCAGAATGGCGTGTTTTTAAAATGCAAGTCGCGTCAATCTGCGCATGCGCAGTTGGTTGTAGTAAGTCAAGTGGCCATTTTGGGGCAGTGCAGGAAGGTATTTGCTGTCGAGATGGACCATCCTTGGTCCGATTGTGTCGTGGAAGGTGTTATCTTGTAGCTCTCGGGGTGTACAACCAGATTTGAGGGATGTTCACGTCATCTGTAACGTCATCGGTGACGTCATCAGTAGGAGTAGTAGCGAAAGTGGGCATTTTGGGGCAGTGAAGGAAGGTATTTGGTGTAGAGATGCACCATCCATATCTGTCACGCATTATACCATATCTTTGTTGTGTTATACCACATCTGTCCTGCATTACACCATATATGTCCCGTATTATACCATACCTGTCCTATGTTATACAATATCTGTCCTGTATTATACCAAATCTGTCCTGTATTATACCATATTTGTCCTCTATTATACCATATATGTCCTGTGTTATACCAAATCTGCCCTGTATTATACCAAATCTGTGCTGTATTATACCAAATCTGTGCTGTATTATACAATATTTGTCCTGTTATACCATATCTGTGCTGTATTATACAATATCTGTCCTGTATTATACAATATCTGTCCAGTATTCTGCAATATATGTTCTGTATTATACCAAATCTGTCCTGTATTATACAGTATCTGTCCTGTATTGTACCATATATGTCCTGTATTATACCATATCTGCTCTGTATTGTACAGTATTTCTCCTCTATTATACCATATCTGTGCTGCATTATACCATATCTGTCCTGTATTGTACCATATATGTCCTGTATTATACCAAATCTGTGCTGTATTATACAATATTTGCCCTCTATTATACCATATCTGTGCTGTATTATACCATATCTGTCCTGAATTATACCATATCTGTGCTGTATTATGCAATATCTGTCCTGTGTTATACAATATCTGTCCTGTATTATACCAAATCTGTCCTGTTTTGTACCATATTTGTCGTGTATTATACCAAATCTGTCCTGTATTATACAGTATATGTCCTGTATTGTACCATATATGTCCTGTATTTGACAATATATGTTCTGTATTATACAATCGCACAGCGGTTGTCGTGTATAACAACAGGTTCAGCAATGTTTATATAGTTTGTTATCCTCAATGTTACATCATACCCAGGCTGGGGGAGCCGCCCTGGGTATGTTTAGTATGTTCACAGCAAAACAAATTGAAATATCAAACACCATGTTTTATTATTTAACGCACCGTGTCATTAGGTACAAGTGTTTACTGAGCTCAAGTCAACGATCAGCATGTAGACATAGAGAGTATGTACGGCATGTTATGGTATTCATCAGTGCACGAGTGACGCATTCAACCGATGGCGGTGGTCGGTCAGCTTGGTAAGGAAAAACGTAACATTGGTCATCCTCTTCACTATCCACTTGGTGTTTGGACGTTGTTGTTGGGCCCATTTCAAGGCATCCACGGTGTCCAGTTTCTCCAGCATCGTCTCTAGCGACACCCGGTTAATGATGGTAAACGGTTGGTCAAATACCCGGATGTTACTGCTCGGGTAAAAGAATCGGACTTGGTCTGTCTCCTTATGCTGCAGCACATAACCAAACGCCAGATTTAATTTGAAGGCCGTAGTTTGATCTTTGAAGATGGTTTCCACGTAGCTGCGTAGACGGGTGAGGTTGGTCAGTGGGAAATTGTAGATATCTTGAATAGGGTGATAACGGTGGAAACAGTGCCGTGTCATGGACCAATGGCGCCGATCGATGTCACTCACTGGATGGTTGTCCTGTAAGAGATCGCTAGGAACATTTATGGGCTCGTCCAGAAAATGTTCGATGTTGTCAGCCGTATGACTCGAAACCGTAACGGTGGGGTCCGGCTGGATATCCAGGCTCTTCTGAACTGTAGGGTATAGGCGGGCTCTCCGTCATCGCATCACCGGTGGCGTTCGTCTCCCCGGGCTTATCTTCACTGGGTCTGATCTTCCGCGGCTCCTCTTCAGTAGGAAGTTGTCGCCCAAACCGTAGAGACGGGGCATGAATCAAACGCTGATGCCGTCTTAACTGACTGCGTCGCTTGAAGAGTTGACCACAATCCTTACATTGTTCCGTTGCGCCTTCGCGGAATGAGCGTTCGTGGCGCAGTAAAGGATCCTTCCGATTAAATGACCGTGCGCAGGTTATACAAGTATACCGTGTATCGTTGTGGGTTGAGGCCTCGTGGCGGTGCAAGTCGTGCAGACGAGTAAACTGCTTCTGGCAAGTTGTGCAAGTGAACATCTTGGTGGTTGATAGAGTGTCTGATGAAACGGCCAGGCCGCTTCCCTTTTATAGCACGCTAGCTGGTGATCTATTTTTAGCACACTCCGTTCAACTATCCCCAAGTCGAGGGCCGAGATGTACTGGCGTACGACTGAGCCGCATTGCGTGGGTGTGTGTGTGTGTGTGTGTGTGTGTGTGTGTGTGTGTGTGGCTAGTGGATTTTACATCCGGGATCTTGTCAACATCTGGGTTTCCCAGTGGGGTTTCCCCATCATTCCTCCGTCTTCCATCCGGGTACTGTGGTTTTACATCAGTGTCCTCATCTTACATCCGTGTTTTGTCATGAGCCGCATTGCGCGCGTGTTTGTGTTTGTGTCCATTCGTGCACAATGTAGAATTACGTTCTCTTCGAAAACTTCCTCTCATCGCATCAATATGCTCAGACCCATTCAAAATAAACACAACCAAGAGACATCAACAACAACAGGCACATTGCGTAATACACGTTTTATTAACCTCACACCATCACCACCACCACTACCTGGCGTTGACGCCGTCAACGATCAGCATGTAGACATATAGAGTATGTACGGCATGTTATGGTATTCATCAGTGCATGAGTGACGCATTCAGCCGATGGGGGTGGTCGGTCAGCTTCGTAACGAAAAACGTGACATTGGTCACCCTTTCTACGACCCATTGTGTGTTGGGGCGTTGTTGTTGGGTGCATTCCAAGGGATTCACAACGTCCAGTTTCTCCATCATCGCCTCTAGCGACGCCCGGTTAATGATGTTAAACTGTTGGTCAAATACCCGGATGTTACTGCTCGGATAAAAATATCGGGCTTGGTCTGTGTCCTTATGCTGCAGCACATCACCAAACGCCAGATTCAACTTGAACGCCGTAGTTTGATCGTTGAAGATGGCTTCCACGTAGCTGCGTAGACGGGCGAGGTCGGTCAGTCGGACATTGTAGATATCTTGAATAGGGCGATGATGGTAGAAACAGTGCCGGATCATGGGCCAATGGCGCCGATAGGTGTCACTCACTGGATGGTCTCCGTGTAACAGATCGCTAGGAACATTTATGGGTTCGTCCACGAAGTGTACTTTGCTCTATACACAATCTGGCCCAAGGTCTTGTCGTCGAAATTTGACTGTTGAATTAGGGCGACATCATCATCGGCCCTCGTGCGATGGGTGGGAGTTCCCCCTGTCTCGATATTGGTGCCTACGGGCTTTTCTACCTGCAAACGTGGCTGCGGAACAGGGTGTCGTGTGCGTTGGTGTCGCAGCAACTGACTGGTCAGTTTGAAAAGCCGACCACATTCTTCGCATGGACGCTTGGGTACTTCATGGCGTGCACGTGCGTGGCGCTGTAAATGATCCGGGCGCTGAAACGACAGTGTACATATCGTACAGTTATACCGGGCGGTTCCTTCGTGCTTGGTAGCCTCATGGCGGCGCAAGTCGTGCAGTCGAGTGAATGATTTCGAGCACGTAGTACAAGTGAACATCTTGGTGGTTGACAGAGTGTCTGATGAAACGGCCAGCCCGCTTCCCTTTTATTGCACGCTAGCTGGTGATCTATTTTTAGCACACTCTTCCAGTATGAGCCTATATACAGACCTCGGTGACTTTTCCCAAAAATTTGACCGATTCGCTCCGGGACCCCTCCCATTGTGTTTTTCTCGGCGAGACGTGAAAAACAAGACCCCACAAGCCATAGTAAAGCCCACAAAAAATTGACCACTCCTCCCCCCATATAGCCAGTATGAACCTATATACAGACCTCGGTGACTTCCCCCAGAAATTTCACCGATTCGCTCCGGGACCCCTCCCATTGTGTTTTTCTCGGTGAGACGAGAAAAACAAGAGCCCACAAGCCATAGTAACACCAACAAAAAAATTGACCATCCCCATACCCCATACAGTCATTTTCCCTTATATTGTATAATACAGACCCCTATTGTAGGGGTAAAGTCCGTGTTCCGCTTTCTATATTTTCGGAAAAAAAATCCTAATTTTACATGCACCCACCCCATTGACTTGATAGGCAGGCCCCGATAAGCCCGGGGACCGATATTAGCCATTTGGGCTAGAGGTGATAGGGGTTTTCCCCTATTCTAGGGGTAAAGTCCGTATTCCGCTTTTTTATATTTTCGGGGAAAAATCCTAATTTTACATGCACCCACCCCATTAACTTGATAGGCAGGCCCCGATACGCCCGGGGACGATATTAGCCCTTTGGGCTAGAGGTGATAGTGGTTTTCCCCTATTTTAGGGGTAAAGTCCGTGTTCCGCTTTTTATATTTTCGGGAACAAATCCTAATTTTACATGCACCCACCCCATTGACTTGATAGGCAGGCCCCGATAAGCCCGGGGACCGATATCAGCCCTTTTGTCTAGAGTTGATAGGGGTTTTCCCCTATTTTAGGGGTAAAGTCCGTGTCCCGCTTTTTATATTTTCGGGAACAAATCCTAATTTTACATGCACCCACCCCATTGACTTGATAGGCAGGCCCCGATAAGCCCGGAGACCGATATTAGCCCTTTTGGCTAGAGTTGATAGGGGTTTTCCCCTATTTTAGGGGTAAAGTCCGTGTTCCGCTTTTTATATTTTCGGGAAAAAATCCTAATTTTACATGCACCCACCCATGACTGAATGGCCCTAGAGGAGCGCTTCAATTTGACATCTCACTCGACCCATTCGGTCCACTAGGGACCCACCACGGTCACAAAACGTCTATTCCCATACTCTTTTTAGGCATCCCCCGTATACATTAATATTGGAAGTCACTTGGTTGACATGGGACTACTTTCTGTCCGCGGAAGTGACGGCATTACCACCAGACCGCGGAGGAATACAAAGGTTGCCGGAACTACTTTTGACCTCCACGTGACCTTGAGCTGGTGGCGCCCCCCTGGCGCCACAGGCGCCACAGAGTTGAAATGCGATATGGCGTCCCCTTTACCTTTAACCTGGAAAAAAGAGGAACCAAGAGTTACCTCCCTGGAAAACCGAAGCTCTCTCGCCCTTTCCCTCCTACTAACACATCTATCATTTACCTGACCATCGGGCCGGATGTAGCGCTTCGGACAGCCGTACAGTTACCCAATCTTGGCGATTTGCCACCACTATTTATAGGATCTCTGGAAAGATTTCTGAAAATGAACATTTTATTCATTTCAGCACTGAAGTGTTACAAATGCGACGTGTCTTCGGCGACGGCGGAAGACCACTGTCTCTGGACTCCCGATGGCGAAATGGCAACGGAGACCTGTGTGAAAGGGATTAGCAAGTGTACCATAACGCGCGTAACAGATACAGGTTAGCACAAATTTACTTACATGAAAACCAAGACAGGAATAGTGCGCCAAAAGATATTGTTAATACTATATCTACAGCCATTCACCCATGACACTTGCAAAGTTAATCTTTTAGAAGTGAATTCTCTGTGTAACGGCTATAGCTGAAGACCGATGTGAATGAAGATATTACAGTATCTCAACATCAATCGAACTTGTATTCATTTAATCGATATGGTAGTTGACTGAAGTAAACAAGCTGTTTGAGGAGGGGATAGCCACAACTTTTCCTATCAATAATGCCTGTGGCTGATAGTCACATTCGACGTGTATGCATCTCCTTGTGCTATAACCCGTACCGTATAAACGTTCATTTTAATGTTCCCTACCGGTTATTTTCTGGAAGGTAATTCCGGCCATCTTGGATTTCCCCATGAAAGCTCGTTATCGCGAATTCGCAGGAACTACTACATGGATCTTTCCCAAATTCGGTACACAGCTTCCCCTTGGGGTCTAGTTGTGCAAGATACCTTTTCTGGTCCGATTCAAAATTCCAATATGGCCACAAGGCGGCCATCTTGGATTTCCCCATGAAACCTTGTTATCGCGATTTCTCAGGAATTACTGCACGGACCTTTCTCAAATTTGGTACACAGGTTCCCCTTGGGGTCTAGTTGTGCAGATACCTTTTCTGGTCCGATTCGAAAATCCAATATGGCCACAAGGCGGCCATCTTGGATTTCCTCATGAAACCTTGTTATCGCGATTTCTCAGGAACTAATGCATGGATCTTTCCCAAATTCGGTACACAGGTTCCCCTTGGGGTCTATTTGTGAAAGATGCCTTTTCTGGTCCGATTCGAAAATACAATATGGCCACCAGGTAGCCATCTTGGATTTCCTCATGAAACCTTGTTATCGCGATTTCTGAGGAACTATGTCATGGATCTTTCTCAAATTTGGTACACAGGTTTCCCGTCAATTCTCAGGAATTACTTCATGGATTCTTTGTGAAATTTGGTACACAGGTCCCACATGGGCCCTAGTTGTGCAAGATGTTCGATTTCCCCATGAAACCTTGTTATCGCGATTTCTCAGGAACTACTGCATGGATCTTTCTCAAATTTGGTACACATGTTCCCCTTGGGGTCTAGTTGTGCAAGATATCTTTTCTGGTCCGAATCGAAAATCCAATATGGCCACAAGGCGACCATCTTGGATTTCCCCATGAAACCTTGTTATCGCGATTTTTCAGGAACTACTTCATGGATCTTTCCCAAATTCGGTACACAGGTTCCCCTTGGGATCTAGTTGTGCAAGATACCTTTTCTGGTCCGATTCGAAAATACAATATGGCCAACGGGCAGCCATCTTGGATTTCCCCATAAAACTCTGCTATCTTGATTTCTCAGGAAGTACTGCATGGATCTTTCTCAAATTTGGTACATAGGTTCCCCTTGGGGTCTAGTTTTGCAAAATACCTTTTTCGGTCCGATTCGAAAATTCAATATGGCCACCAGGTGACCATCTTGAATTTTCCCTTGAAACATTGTTATCGTCAATTCTCAGGAATTACTTCATGGATTCTTTGTGAAATTTGGTACACAGGTCCCACATGGGCCCTAGTTGTGCAAGATGCCTTTTTTGGTCCGATTCGAAAATTCAAATTACGCTTAAAATTAATACGGTATTCCCGAGTTGTGACGTTGCATCACAAGAGTCGGCGGATCAAACAGTGGGACATATTCTAAATTAGTGACTATAGAGAATATCCATACCTTCACCTTCCATATCAAGGAGTTCAAGTAATTCGGAATTAAAATATATTTCTTCAAATTTTAAATCAGTTTTCTTAGTCCAGTGAACTGTTTCGTCTGCCGACTGGTCGGCTACATAAAGGGACGTTACTCTTGTGGCGCAACGTTACAACTCGACAACTTTAGACTACTGCGTGTACTTTCGAAGTTTCAACATTACTGGACGGATCCCTTCAGTATTAAGTATTGTAATTGTACCATGTTATTATTTTCGAGCATGGCATCTTAAAAGAGATATATCAAACTAGCCCAGTAAACAGAACAGAATTAGCATTCGTTCCTAATTATAAAATCTATATATGTTTCATAGCTCATGCCAAAGGGTCAAAGACATTTGTGTTCGCTTCCAGTACCCAATGATGACACGTGCGAAAAAAATACTACAAAACGAAGACGAATGATCCTCCGGACATTCACTTTCAGACTAACGTTGCTCTTTTCTCTTGTACTATTACAACTAACATAAGTACAGTTTCTAGAAATCGTGAAACTCCTTAAACTTAGAAAGATGATATCTTGGTGTTTTCCAGTGTCCCCTTTTTCGATCTTTCTCGCTTAGATTCGAAATTCTGTAAGCAAAATTACAAATCAATCGTTTGTTCTTAGTAACAATGGACAAAAAGATCCTCTTGTCATTAGCTTACAATTATCGGGCAATGGTGGGCGCCAAGATCCTTCAGGATCTCTCGTTAAATTTCCCGGCGCTGGCGTAATCACATCGACACCGACCTCCCCCATATTACGATAGGCGCCACATTGTGTATATTTGAGCCAAAACGCATGCGCATTTGCACAATATGGCGGCTACCGTAATCCACGTATCTGGGACGAGTATTGAGGGATATGAAACGCGGCTCCTCTCTTTGAACTAGAGTTTGTCTCGCTAATTGATATGTTAATGAGTGATTAGTGATTGGTTAATTAGTTCGCCTCGTCCATGATTGGCTTTTTGTGCGCAAAAGACCGTCACGTCTCCAAATTGAAAGAGGTCGATACACATGTGCAATGCACGGTAGCTTGTGCATTGAACGTGAACGTACATTATCGCAGTAAATTTTATCTTTACAATTGCCTTTAAAATTTGCCTTTCCAATCTATTTTATCCGGTATCATTTGTTACGGCGGGAAGGGTGCGCCGTAGTCATTCTCCAGGCGTAACCACGTGGCGAGTTTTCGTGGATATAAATTATGTATGCGTATCCACATTTTAAAATCACCGAAAACAAGAAATTTCCAGATTGTGGATACACATGATTTTTTGGTGATGTATCCACATTTTTACTTCCACCTTACTTGATCAATTATCAGCATAAGAACTGAATAAAATTGCGACAAAACTCTGGCAGAAATTTTGGCGAAAGTTTTTGGGACAGATTTCGTTATTTTTTCAAGTGTCTGACGTGTCTTCTCCGTCGATCTTCTTCAACAAAACGAAATAGGAACGACTGGCACTTTTGCACAAAACTCTTTTACATACCGTATCTGATTATGGTTACAAAGAATAAAAACCTGGGGTGTTTTCCTTTTGCTGTTATGGATGAGAAAGAGATACGATATTTCGATCCCGTCAACGCTGAACTTTCATCCCAATTTCCCAGAGTACAAGTAATCGTGAATTTGATTGGCTGAACAGTACATATTGGCTCCGCCCACACGTTATGCAACCAATCAGTAAACTTTTTACACGACATACGAATTCAATGAAACTAAATAAGATCGGCTCGTTTTCTAGATTTATAGTTTTTCTTACCAATCCATATGAATTTAAAGGCATTTCTGTAAAACCGTGATTATTTAGCATTTAAAATAACACTATGAGTATGACAGTATCTTGTTTTATAGTCAAGAGATGTTAGAAAAATGATCGTGGAGTAGGAGAATAGCGAATTTTCTGAACTTGTCGGAGATTGCGACGTCTGAAGATTGTCTTGTCTGGATGTACTTTTAGTAGATTCATTTTCTCACAGATTAAATAAGTATGGAAATTATATATATGTGGATACAATGTGGATACATCTCTTATATAGGATGCGTATCCACATTTTACAAAAGTCGAAGTTTTATGCTGTAGATAAAAATGTGCATACACATCCACAAAAACCTTCTATATTGCGGTCACGCCATTCTTCATGGTCCATCGACAACCGATCCGTGGAACTTTTGTTGTAAGATGACAAAGGTGGTGTTAGCTTTAGATATAGAGAATCGTCTTCAATGCATTTTTGATACACACAGTTTATTTAGACTGAATATTTCAGAATTATTTGTTGCTCAAATTGGTTTTGGATAAAGGTGTCCTATTTTTGTAACAAAAAGAAAATCTGCACAGAAAAGTGCATAAAAATACGAAAATGAACCTATGGTGCATAAATCCGTTTTCGTGCATCTGCAGTCCTTCATTATTTTGTGTCTTGTAATTCAGCATGCATAGGGCAGGCTGTACAAAATGGTCCATTTCATATCATTTTGATAAAAGTGAAAGTTTGGCCCTACAAACCGAACAGCTTGAGGAAGATTCCTTATAAAGCGAACACCACCTTTCCTCCCTTGACTGATCACAAATATGGGACTAATAAACCCCTCTGATGCAAGTAAACCCGACATCAGTACTTTAAGTACTTTGATTATGTATTGCTTGTACTTTTTATATGTCCTGTATGTTTTGTTTTTATGTGTTGCTTGTACTTTTTATATGTCCTGTATGTATTGTTTTTATGTATTGCTTGTACTTTTTTTATGTCCTGAATGTTTTGTTTTTTTGTATTGCTTGTACTTTTTATATGTCCTGTATGTATCGCTTTTATGTATTGCTTGTAATTTTGTTATGTCCTGTATGTTTTGTTTTTATGTATTGCTTGTACTTTTTTTATGTCCTGTATATATTGCTTTTATGTATTGCTTGTAATTTTTTTAAGTCCTGTATATATTGTTTTTATGTGGTGCCTTTAGCCTTCTGGCAGAAATGAGCATTAAACCATCTTATCTTATCTTATCTGTGCTTCGCTGCGAGTCCCGCCCTGTTTGGCTGACCAATGCTGGGCGAATACACGTGCTTGTCAACTAGGCTCCATTAACGTGAACGCCAGTCACTCAATTTAGGCAAAGAATGGTGACCAAAAAGAATTCCTTTACAGCTTAATGATTGGCAAAAGGAATACATCATGCAAACAAGAAACAAAACTAGTGCACGAAGAAAAAAATCTAAAAAAACAAATGAACCAAAAGAGTAGTTCAATCACAAATACGTACAAGAATTGTGAGGTTTGTTCAGAATTCAAGATATTGGCATTTTTACGATTTTCACGAGCAATTATTTACAAAAACGAAAATGGAAAATTAAAACATTTTGCGTACTGTCAATGACATGCTTGCATATTTTGTAAAAACTATCACAGATATACAGATTGAGATAAATGAGAAGTTTGATCACAAAGATGGAAATAAATGAGTTTTGCCTTCCCGCTCCGTCCGCTCAGTCATCGGCAGCGCAGAGCGGTCGAAAGTTGTCATGAAAATATGCATCTTTTCGATGAAAATCCCTCAAAAGTTTCTTCTCTCAAAATAGTACCTGTCTCGATCAAATAATCTGATGCCAATTGCTGCAGAAGAACGTTTATAAATGTGGTAAAATCTGGAATGAATTCGTGACGAAAACTATAGGCGATGCAAAGAAGTTTAAAACAATGGTGTATATAATGTCTCGCAGAATCTCGCCAGGCTCACGCGCGTAGAGCCCGAGACATACATTCAGCGTGAGCTCGCGGCGGCGCATTTGATGTCGGGGTATGATTCATATCCCTTTAATATTCGTCCCAGCAGGTATGAAAGCATACCAAAATGGGGTAAGAAACTGCGACAACAGTCTGTTACTTATTCAGTACTAAAACGGGGGAGATTTCGCTTCCTGGGTTTACCGCATACTCAATTCTCTCTCTGGCACTGAAGAGCGATATGCAGGGGAAAAGAGCAGGAACTATCAAACACAAACCAGATGACGTCATAGTTCTTCTAGGTAAAACAGGCGCATGTGCGAAGCATACGCGAAGAATGAATAGACTTGGGAGGTCGGGGTCGATGTGAAAACGGCTCGTGTACAGCTAATCACCTGCGCCGGGAAATTTCATAAAAGCGACAAGCGTGGGGGAGAAGGAATTAGCTTCCAGAAAATAACCGGTAAGGAGCATCAAAATGAACGTTTATACGATACGCGTTATAGCACAAGGAGATGCATACACATCGCCTGTGACTATCAACCACAGGCATTATTGATAGGAACAGTTGTAGATAGGGAAGGCTTGATGTGATAAGGCACTTGGTAGGAGCAGAGACTGAAATAAAGATAAAATTTAGGAAAAAAGGCTATTTATTCGTGGAATAATCTGATCTTAAATGGCGCGATTTGTGAAATTTTCACCTTCAAATTTCCTCGCTAATAACTTCTGAATTATACATAAAAAAGTATTGGAAATTTCAGATCCCTATAACGCACTTTTCAAAGAAAATATGTTTTATTTCCTCCTGTAAAATCACAGCAGATATGAGAAGCTTTGAGAACATTCGTTTCAGTTCAAGGTCATATATGTTAGATATATGGAAAACATCTTGTCTGACAGATCATTGTAAAGCTTAATTTTTGGTGTAAGGAATTTGTTTTGCCATTTTCTTCCACAAGCTAGTAGTTGATTATTTAATTTTTATATTAGGTGAAAAACGAAACAAGTTTGAGTTTTGGAAGCCTGTTAGGAGTCTTGGAAACGCTGAATCTCTTTACGATCAGATGAAGTAGAAAAATCAGATCTGGGGTTGAATCTGAGGGAATGAAGGGGAAGCTCGTCATATATACGTGTCTTCCAATCGGGAACATCGTGTGCAATACAGATTGTCGTATAGCTTTTCCAGGTTGAACAAACATGTATTGTCTTGCGAATAGGCCGAATGAAGAAACTATATTTTGATACATTTGTTGCTGTCATGCATACCTATGAAGAAACCCAAGTTTGTTACCGTATTCCATTTTGCAGGAAACAACAGCTGGATTCATTTCAAGCGGGGTTGCCATTTATATCTACTGGGAGTGGGTAGCAGAAATGGGTGTACAACAACGAATGGTATGGAAGCCTGTACGACTGTTTGCGACAATAAAGACCTGTGCAATGACCAGAATATCAGTGAAATGGAGAGTTGTGCAAAAGAAGGCATCGGCTGTAGTAAAGGATCTCTTCCAGTTTTAGTCGACCATAGTACGGAATCTCCTCCATGTCAAAGCCGCCATAGCAGTTATCATAAAACTCTACTATTAGCTTTCTGTGAAGAACTGATTGCCTCGAATGGATGTAAATAGGTTTTGGTGTGATAGAGGAAGACTGGGAATAACGACTTGATGTATCTGTTTCAGCCATGATGTTAATTGAACAAGCGGCCGGTGAATACAGAAGATGTTTTGACGGAACGCCTTCCATGGAGATACGCCAGTCTTATCAGTTCTAATTTAATTGAAACTTTTCGCTTTAACATCGAATAAATTTGAATTTTAATCCTTTCGTGTATCATGTAATACAAGTAGTAAAACGTGATATTCTCAATAGTGTGGTAGGCCTATATTGTTCAGTCCCATGTTTCGAAAATTAATTCAACTAAAAAGTTGGAACGTTGAAAATCATTACATTATTCAAGATCAAAATAACGCCCATTTTCCCGGAGTGATTAATGGGTATTTTGAATAACCATAATAATGAGTACTTTAAAGTGGTATATTTGTGCCAGATTGTCGAGTTTGAGGTGAAAATATCACCATTTTCTCTCTGTAATCATATTAAGCCAGTCGAGCAACAAAATAAACTTTACATCGAAATATTTGTCCTGTCAGTGGATAGTTGTTGTTCATGCAGAGACGATACGACTCTGGGCATGCAACAACACTCTGTATTCTGTGATAACTGGACATTTTCTTTCATATGTAATATTTTATTTTTTGGTACTCCATTCCAACCGCACCTCATGAGGACCAAAAGCCTACAAAAACGTACCACGTCCTTTCTCTTGATAATGAGTGTATAATTATTTATATTTCAGTGTCCTCCTTCGTTCATATGATGTTATGGCTATGCCCTTAACCATCCGAACTTTTGTCCTAACACAAACTGAATTCTCTGTTTCTGACAAACTGAAACTAATGCCCGCTCTTACAAATAACGTCATACTTTTCGCCTTTCTCCCGACTTTATCAAGCAGTGCTCACGCACGTAAATATAGTCTCTCTGAGCAGAAGGTTAGCATAAGTTTTATATAATAAGGTTTGGAATACGAATGGTGATAAATATAGTCACACTAAAAAATAAGGTAAGTACTCCTTTAAGCCATGAGCTGTAATGAAATTCTTGGTGAAACCGAACATAAATATCCAAGCACCAAGCATCCAATATTCGTCACAACAAGCGCAGGAAAAAAAAACGACAAACGATTCTCCTCTTTTGACAGAGGTTGTCTAGAAGATCCCAGAGCGTGGGATGATATGTGTGTGTGGGGGGAGTATTTTTTCAGGATTTTATTCATTGTATATTCATTGTATATACTTGAATTTAATTTCTCACCGTCCAATGTATTTTAATATGCATAACCTGGAGAAACCACAAATAATTACTTACCGGTATTCCGCCCAGGTGTGAAAGTAAAGAATGTCCGGTAGGAAAAGCATGTCCGGCAGGAAAAGAATGTCAGGTAGGAAAAGAGTGTCCGGTAGGAAAAGAATGTCCGGTAGGAAAAGAATGTCGTGTAGGAAAGCATGTGCGGTAAAAAAGAATGTCCGTTGGGAAAAGAATGTCCGGTAGGAAAAGAGTGTTTGTCCGGTAGGAAAGCATGTCCGGTAGGAAAAGAATGTCCGGTAGGAAAGCATGTCCGGTAGGAAAAGAATGTCCGGTAGGAAAGCATGTCCGGTAGGAAAAGAATGCCCGGTAGGAAAAGAATGTCCAGTAGGAAAAGAATGTATGTCCGGTAGGAAAGCATGTCCAGTAGGAAAAGAATGTCCGGTAGGAAAGCATGTCCGGTAGGAAAAGAATGTCCGGTAGGAAAAGAATGTCCGGTAGGAAAGCATGTCCGGTAGGAAAAGAATGTCCGGTAGGAAAAGACTGTCCGGTAGGAAAAGGATGTCCGGTAGGAAAAGAATGTCCGGTAGGAAAAGAATGTCCGGTAGGAAAAGTATGTCCGGTAGGAAAGCATGTCCGGCTCTTGCATTTGCAAACGGAAGTCATCGCCTGCAAAACTCCGTGAATAAAATAATACAACGTTGCCAAGGGTACGAGCTGGTTCGTTGCCTAACGTTAGCGCATCGTCACATGGCAAATGTCGCTGTTTGGTCCCTTTTGCATTTAGAGAGTTCCATCATGGGACCGTCCTATTCTTGTGAGAAATAAAAACATGAGTAGTGTGACTAACGTAACAGGACCTATGAAGTTGGGTGAGCAAGATGACTTGGGGGTCCAAGCGTAAAGTTATAGGTCACCTAAGTTGGTCAAATTTCATCAAAAGTTAGTCAGCTCAGAGCTTGCTGGTAACAGTTCCCTAATGCACCTTCATGCCAAAAATCAAGGTTGTGATGTCAACGGTTAGTGTGACTAACGTCACAGGACCTATGAAGTAGGGTTTGATATGATTTAAGTATACGAGGCACAAGTTATGTCTTTCAGTATCTGGCAAAGGGCGGAAGTTATCTATTCGGTATATTCCTACGAAGTAGGCTCTCATTCGCAAATTGTCCGGTGATGAGTCAGTCAGTCCATCCGAATCATTTCGTCGGCAAAACAAGCAGCCAGAGGATGCTAGGTCCCCCGCCAAAATGGCAGCAATATTTATAAGCGCTGTCGGTTTCAGAAGATATTCATGAGGATGGCAACAGCTACTTCACAGGCGTAAGAAGCAGAGTGGTCTTTCCACCTTCCCAGGTTTTGAGATCAACTCCGAATGGCTGACTGAATGTTGATTGCTACTGTAATATATTTTTTTTACCATGTAGCATGAAAATTATGTAACCGAAATGCAACCCCAAGAGACAACTCATGGCATATTATCTGCAAACTAAATTTGACAAGAATATGAAGGCATCCTCAACCTATTGCCCAGAAACCAAAGTTAGACTTTGCCACAAGGAGTCACCACCTGTAGGTGCAAGCAGGCAAAACACAATCCCAAATGACATCTCATGTCATGGTATCGGCATATGAACTTTGAGACTCTGAAGAGGGGTCCTCAAGTTATTGCCGGTACTAGATGCTCACCGGTGTTCATGTTATTTGGGGTGGGTCACATATGAATACAAAATCTGAGAATAATCTGATGAGCAGTTGCCAAATTATTGCCCGGAAACAAATTTTTCCACCAGGAGACGCCACCTGTAGGCAGAAGCGGGGAAAATACAATCCCAAGGAACATGGTATCGTGGGGACATCTGCATACCAAATTTGAGAAGAATCCAATGAAGGTCCTCAAGTTATTGCCCAGAAACCAAATTTAGATTTTGACACCAGGTGACGCCACCTCTAGGCGCAAGTCAGTGAAATGCATTATCAAGCGACATCTTATGTCACGGTACATTCATACAAAATTTGAGAAGAATCCGATGGTCAGTTCTCAAGTTATTACTCGGAAACGAATTTGTGATGTTGCCACCAGGTGGCGCCACCTGTGAGTGCAAGTGAGCGAAAGGCAATCCCAAGCAACAGCTCCTGGCATGGTAAATGCATGCCAAATTTGAGACGAATCCGATGAGCCGCAACGTTTCTCATGTTACCCAGAAAGGTACATATGTAGGATATTTCACAGAAATTCGACCAAGTGTTTCTAAGTTATCACTTGCAGCATGGAATAATGGAATGAACTCTAGTGGCGCCACCTCCGGGTGGATTTTGCTGAAACGCATCACCAACGGTGTTTTGTCGCAGGGAATGCATTTACCAAATTTCGAAGAAATTCGACAAATTGTTCGAAAGTTATCGCTCGCGAAGGATTTGAACAAACATGAACGGACATGCATTAAAGATTGGAACAAGACGCAGTGGCGCCACCTACAGGCGGATCTTGCTGAAATGTAATACCAGCGACGTCTTGTCGCAAAGAATGCAGATGCCAAATTTCGGAGGAATCCGACAAAGCATTTAGGAGTTATCGCTTACGCAGTATTTGCACGGACATGCACTAAATATTGGAACAACACCCAGTGGCGCCACCTACAGGCGGATCTTGCTGAAACGTAATACCAACAGACGTCTTGTCGCAAAGAATGCAGATGCCAAATTTCGGAGGAATCCGACAAAGCATTTAGGAGTTATCGCTTATGAAGCATTTGCACGAACATCCACGAACATGCACTAAAGATTGGAACAAGACCCAGTGGCGCTACCTACAGGCGGATCTTGCTGAAACGTAATACCAACAGACGTCTTGTCGCAAAGAATGCAGATGCCAAATTTCGGAGGAATCCGACAAAGCATTTAGGAGTTATCGCTTACGAAGCATTTGCACGGACATGCACGGACATGCACTAAAGATTGGAACAAGACCCAGTGGCGCCACCTACAGGCGGATCTTGCTGAAACGTAATACCAAGAGACGTCTTGTCGCAAAGAATCCAGATGCCAAATTTCGGATGAATCCGACAAAGCATTTAGAAGTTATTGCTTACGAAGTATTTGCACGGACATGTCCGTGCATGCACGGACACATAGAAGCAAGACCCCAGTGGCGCCACCTACAGGCGGATCTTGCTGAAACGTAATACCAAGAGACGTCTTGTCGCAAAGAATGCAGATGCCAAATTTCGGAGGAATCTGACAAAGCATTTAGAAGTTATTGCTTACGAAGTATTTGCACGGACATGTCCGTGCATGCACGGACACATAGAAGCAAGAACCATTTTAAAGTCCCCGGCCGCGTTGCGGCGGGGGACAATAAGGAGAACCGTTGACATCAGAACCGTGATTTTTGGCATGAAGGTGCATTAGGGGACTGTTATCATCAAGTTCTGAGCTGACCTACGTTAGATGAAAATTTATGGTGATCTTTGATGAAAATCACTGGTGATTCTGACTTGGGCATTGCCCATCTTAATATAGGCAGGATTTCAACTGGGGTTGGGGATTTCCAACAGTTCAGTTCGCGTCGGAGTCCTAATGCCTACCCTATTTCATAGGTCCTGTGACGTTAGTCACACTGCTCATGTCTATTAGAGTAATGACTAATAACATGGTAGTGTGACTAACGTCACAGGATCTACGAAGTAGGGTTTGATATGATTTAAGTGCGTACTCGAGAGATGACTTGGGGGCCCTATGTGCTACAGTGAGAGAATTTAAATACCAGTCTCTAATTGACAGTGGGTACTATTAACTTTCCCAGATGTCACCGCTGGTGAGTCATTAGCGTAGCAACTATTATCGCCCTCAGCTTCTATTATCATGGACACTTATCAGCCCAGCAGTACAACACGAGGTCACACATCCAAGTCTTGACGGGGCTTAAAGTCGCTTAACTTCGGTGATTTTACGAGAACCGATGTATCCAACGTGATATGCCGCAATCGGGAACCTTCAAAAGTCACAATGAAACATACAGCCAAGGGTTCCCGATGGGCATGACAGTGCACTCGCTGAGCCATCAATAAATAATAAAAAAATAATTATAAATCAAATTTTCGTCAAAATTCGGTCAGCTCAGAACTTGATGGTAACAATGCCCTAATGCACGTTCAGGCCAAAACTCAAGGTTCTAATGTCAACGGTTCTCCTTATTTTGCCGACGAAAGGATTCGGATGGACTCACTCACTCACTCATTGCCGGACAATTTGCAAATGGTAGCCTACTTCGTAGGAATAGTGAGAAAACAAAACAAATCGCTCACCCGTCCCATTTTTCTAACAAGCAGGTTAGAAAACGAATAATTATTAAACGAATAATTGCACATGGTAGTGTGACTAACGTCACAGGACCTACGAAGTAGGGTTTGATATGTTTTAAGTGTGTACTCGAGAGATGACTTGGGGGCCCTATGTGCTACCGTGACAGAATTTATATAGCAGTCTCTAATTGACAGTGGGTACTATTAACCGTCCCAGATGTCACCGCTGGTGAGTCATCAGCGTAGCAACTATTACTGCCCTCAGTTCCTATTACCCTGAACGCTTATCAGCCCAGCAGTACAGCACCAGGTCACCTATCCAAGTTTTGACCGGGCTCAAAGTCGCTTAACTTCGGTGAGTTTACGAGAAGCGGTGTGTCCAACGTGATATGCCGTATCAGGGAATCTTCAAAAGTCACAGTGAAACATACAGCCAAGGGTTCCAGATGGGCATGACAGTGCACTCGCTTAGCCATCAATAAATAAGAATAAAAATAATTATAAATCGGATTTTCATCAGAATTCGGTCAGCTCAGACCTTGCTCGTAACAATGCCCCAATGCACGTTCATGCCAAACATCAAGGTTCTAATGTCAACGGTTCTCCTTATTTTGCCGACGAAAGGATTCGGATGGACTCACTCACTCAATCATTACCGGACAATTTGCAAATGGTAGCCTACTTCGTAGGAATATTGAGAAAACAATACAAATCGCTCACCCGTCCCATTTTTCTAACAAGCCGATTAGAAAACGAATAATTATTAAACGAATAATTTCATTTATGTCTCTATATATCTTATGATACTCAATTAAACAACGCATGCTGATCATCATACACTGATTGTTAACCCATTAAGGTGAATAATTACTGTAATTACTTCGTTTGGTATTCGTTACTTCTGGAAAAGGGGAGAGAATTGATATCGCAATAACACCTGTATCCAAGTTGTCCCCCTTATATTGTAGAACGTAGCTGCTTTATCAAAATAATGTTTTCTCGAATGACTGTATATAAAAATATTTTAATGGCCAGACACACGAAAATCGTGAATTATTTTTTTCATTTACAGCTATTCTGAGTAAGGATTTATGTATGAATTGTTAAATGGAAGCGTCCTGAACAACATCAGCTGCAGTTGTTGACTAAAGTACTCCATTTCTGTGACAAAATTCTGGCATAAGTAGTGGTAGTGTATTCCAGATATTGTTCTAAACAAAGGTCGGTTTTAAATAAAACATGATTGTTACCCTTCGGAGACTCATTTACTGCGGTCAACCAACCTTATCCATCATGTAACTGCACTGGCGGTCGAAGGTTCTAAAAATTCGAATTTAATCGCTGAAAGAGAATTATTTCGGCGTCCATATGGGCTGATTTATATTCTTTGTACCATTTTGTCAACAAAAATCTAGTCCGAGCTTCCTGTGTCCCTTCAGCCACACGACGGGTAATTTCTGACAGATTGTCTGGCTCGGGTCACAATTCTCGCCCATACAAAAAAAAGTAAATGGAAGCGACCACGGGTTCGCTCGACCTCATCCCAGTAAAAATTATTTAAAAGAAAAATATTCAACCGTACATGTCTATAACACTTTACTCACATATATTTATTAAAGAATAATTTCCCCTCATTTTCAGCCCAAATTTAACAAGATCCGTCATATTCTTCACAAAGTTTAGCGCTTTTATCTTCTACCTCATTCCAAACGAAAAACTGGGTCAACTGTGGTTTCGTTGAAGCAAATGAAATGAAACTCCAAACATGCACTGTAATAGCAACCACCTCGCTGGGGGTCTAATAATATTGGAGCCTGCGAAATGGAGCATGCGCTGTGGGGAGATTGCTGTAATAGACGAAAAGCGAAACGGATCTTGTTAAATTTGGTTTACCAATGAAGGGAAATTATTCATTAATAAATATATGTGAGTTAAGTGTTGTAGGACGGTCGAATATTTAAAAATAAAAATAATTTTTACTGTGATGAGGTCGCGTGGCTCCGTGCACGTGTTCTCTCCAATTTTGCTTTATTGGTATGGGAGAGAACTCTGACCCCAGCCAAACAATCTGTCAAAAATTATCCGTCGTGAGGCTGAAGGGTTATAGCACAGGCCCTAAATCTACTCTGTATGATGGCCGAGAGGGGCCATCGCGTCTTTCATTTCTAATTTAACGCGATCGATGGAGCTATGCGATGCGCGATGGAGCTATGCGATGGAGCGATGGAGCTATACGATGGAGCGATGGAGCTATGCGATAAAAAGTCGCGCTATGCGATGCGCGATGAGGCTATGCGATGGAGCTATGCGATGGAGCTATGCGATGCGCGATGAAGCTATGTGATGGAGCGATGGAGCTATGCGATGGAGCGATGGAGCTATGCGATAAAAAGTCGCGCTATGCGATGCGCGATGAAGCCATGCGATGGAGCTATGCGATGCGCGATGGAGCTATGCTCTGCCAATTATTCCTGCGCAATTAAATACTTCAAACAATACTTATTTCGCCGAATAAGCATTATGCACATTCCCCATTAAACTCCGTCGACCATCATTCTTGAAGATATTTGTTATAATTAATTCCACAAACTTGTCACCGGCCCGCTTCAAACTCAATTCTGATTGGTCAGCTGATCAGTGTGTGACCTCTCTTGACGGAGCGTGTCGCGACTGACCAATCAGAATTGAAAGAGAAGCGGGCCGTTATCTCGCATGACCGGGTTGGATGGACAGACAGGTTGGATTTTGAATCGCCCGGCAAAGGTATAAAATTGCATAAATTTACTGATTTGACGTCGGGAATATATAGAGTGACAATTGCAGAATATGCTGATGTATTTTGTTTGGAGGTAAACCGTTTATTTCTCGTTTCACCCAAAGTGCGTTTCAGACCTTGGTTTCAGGAACCCCAAAAAAACCCTCTTGTTTTGAGGGCCTGTGGGTTATAGGAAGCTCGGACTAACAACATTCAGGCCAGGAATGGCGCAAAGCTGAATGTAAGTGCGCGATACTTATATCTTAATTAACCGGCATCGGAGAGAATATGCTTGCGGCATAGCTACGAGTGGGCGAGTAACTATGAAACTTAGCTGTCTTTGGGATAGTCTTGTAACACTTTTACTTTCCAAGTAGTGTCAGTGAGGTCACCCGCACCTTGGATGTGAAGTATATGTCCACACAAATGATAAGATCAACGTCATCCATGACTGATGACTCTAGAAGGTGGGTCTTATACCTCCAGATATTCCGGATAACGAACCCCACTGTCACTCCACAATAAAACAGAGTAATCTATGGCCACATCAACTTAATATGAATATGAAGGTAATTCACTAATTCCATTAGAGGGCGTCAGTGATATTTGTATAGACCTTGCAAAATCAAAGAGAGGAACATAGGGAAAATGTGTGCCGGTGACAAGTTTGTGGAACTAATTATAACCAAAAAAAAATATCCTCGAAGATGATGTTCGACGGAGTTTTAATGGAGAATGTGCAAAATGCTTATTCGGCGAAATAAGTATTCTTTGAAGTATTTAATTGCGCAGGAATAATTGGCAGAGTAGATTTTGCAGCTGTAACCCTTTGTTTCTGTTTATCATCCGTTGCTGTTTCTCCCTCAACGGACTGGGAACTGTCAGCGTCAACGTATGTCCACAACGATGGCAACGGATAAGGCATCTTCACAAGTCCAGGTAAATCCTAAATCCTCCGAGAGAGTTTACCTGGACATTTTTTTGTGATTCGAATGAGTTCTTGAGTCGATGCCTCTATTATACAATCATGTACATTTCATTCCCCGCGCTTGTTTTGAACACAGGCCCTCAAAACAAGAGTTTTGGGAGTGTGTGGGCGGTGAACTTCCATGGGAGATTCTTTGTATCTTGCAGATGTGCACTATTGAGAGTTTTACCCGTTTCGATGATTTTCTCCAGCGTTCTGTAGTGTTCTTTATTTATGCTTGTCCAGATCATACTTCCGTTACCATCTTATGGACCACTTCGAAACTAACAAGGAAGATACTTAACATATTACAGATGTGCACTTTTGGGTTTTTAACTCAGGCTGATGATCTTCCCCAGAGCTATGCCCCTTACCACCGACTTCAGAAAAGGTGTTAGTACATTCTTGTCCGGACTGTATCTCCCTTATTAGTTTTCAGAAAGGTTTAAAATTTTCTAAGAAGATTCTTGGTATCATGTAGGTGTACGTGCACTGTCAGGGTTTTTTTTTTTTTTTTTTTTTTTTTTGCCCGTTGCAATGATTTCTTCCGATTTGTGGCCCTTTATCATCGATATATGTATGCTATATGTCCATGACATTATCCCCCAACGACAGTTTTCCCAGCGACATTTTGCCCACCTACATCTTCCTCCACGACAGTATCCCCACACGACATTTTCCCCAGGCGACATTTTCCCCACCCTAATATAAACAAAACTACAAAGAAATTTGAAGTTATTTATTCGGATCGTAACTTAAGAAGATTCTATGCCAATGAATGAAAAGTGATCAAAAATTCTCGCAGCGTGAAAGCGGCAAAAATTTGATATCATTATTTGATCACTTCATCAATACTGCCGATATATTCGATTACTAGACATTAGAATTTGAATTGAAAATATTTCATTCATAACAATTTAGACAAAACGGCACTTTAAAATTAAAAATATTTAATTCATAACGATTTAGACAAAAATGAACTTTCAAACAATACATTATCACAAAAAAATCTACTCAAAAGTATTGATTATCCACTTTATAGGCACAGAATAAAAAATAGCCTTGCCGGAAATTGACGATAACACGATAGTTCATTGGAATTCAAATTTGATGCGGTCGGTATGCCTACATAAAATCGTGCCAAGAAATAAATAACAGCCAGAAAACAGAACATAACGTGATATTGATAATCTGTTAGTTTATTTTGTCTGAAAAGAAGGCACGTTTGCATACATCTGCCGATGTTCAACTATAAGGGTGGGGAAAATGTCGCCTGGGGAAAATGTCGTGTGGGGATACTGTCGTGGGTGAAAATGTCGCTGGGGAAACTGTCGTTGGGGGATAATGTCGGTACCCCCTCTCGTTCATTCTTGTCCGGACATTGACTCCCTGACTACTTGGCAGAGACGATTGATACTTACCTGGTGAATACCTACCATGTACATGTGGACTGTCATGTTTTACCCTGGATTGGGGGTGGGGGTGGGGGTGGGGTGGGGTGGGGTGGGTATAAATCCAAGCAATCTCTGCAATCTTAATAAATTAATATCCTATCAATGCTACCCAATCGTATATGTAGCTATGTAGGATGTCACAGATTTCAATTGATGTTGGTGTTCCGAGCGCCCAGTTCATGAATATTTAATAGTCTTATGACATCAAGGTCGCATTTTATCTACTTTACTTGCTGCGGCCACATTATTGTGCCATCCCGAGTTTTGGCAGATCGTGATTGAGTGTCCAGCAGCGTGACGTCTGATTCGGCTGTACCAACCAAAAAGAAGCTATCATTATGTTTCCTTCCAAGAACTATGAAGAGTTCTCGGGATTGGTCGACACTCGCGTTACTGCAAACCGGTTAGATCCTACAAGCGACATATCCAAATGAGGGAGCAGATAGGATTTAATTTTAATTAGATTGATTGCTACTGTGCTGCAGTTTACTAACTAATAGCATGGATTATGACGTCCTATATGGGGTCTTTCTGTGATACAAACGTCAGATGATAAACAGCCTATTAAGCACTCTTATCAGTCTTGTAAAAAAATCATCTCAGATGACATATTTTTATTCTCGATAGGTGGTAGATGTCATAGTCTAGCAACAGTGGCGACATGGGTTGTAGACTTGTCCTCGGGGAAGATTATGAGCGCGTGATAAATAAAGTCAAACATTCGTTACATGGATCACAGTCACATTGATATTTCGGAGAAGTTGAAACTCTATACGCTTCAACGCATTGGCCCACTGGCTAGTAATGTTATGGATGAAACAGTACATTGCGTATCACATGTGCCGCAATTGTATTGTACATGCCCCAGGGCCAGACCAGTTCCCCATCCGCGACCATGTGCAGTTTGATAAGGTCCATTGCCTGGCCTACATTCTGTCATCTTTCTAAAAAGAACTCACTCATTTACATATATCTGACCGAGTGTACAACTGAGGTAATTGTACTCATTATTGGCACGTTTTTCTTATATTTTTTCTGATCTTATCAATGTTTTTATCAAAAGATCGCCGCGTGGTCCAAATGAACTGAAAAGGTCACACAGGGATATATCAACTGGCCCATTGGGCTGATACGCAGGCGCGAGAAAGCGCACTGTTAGCATTTTAAGACAGAATGTGTCCGCTCCTTCAAAACAATAAAGTAATTTTATCTTTCCTCTGATATCAGTTGGAAAATCCAACAATCACGGCCAAATCGAGGGCAGTATAGAGCAAACGTAGTAACTGGATTTCACGAAGAAATCACTGAAATTAATGCAGTAAAGTACGAAAACAACATCGATACCAATTTGAGTAGGTACTACCGGTACCGAAATGCCCAATTTCGATAGTTTTGTTATTGAAAAGAACAATCTAATTAAAATTAAATCCTATCTGCTCTCCATTTGGATATTGTCGCTTATAGGATCTAACAGGCTTGCAGTAACTGGCGCGTTAACCAATCCCGAGAACGCTTCATGGGGCTTTGAAGGGAACATTTATGACACCATAATACGGGGTAAATACATGGACTGATCTTTGGTGTAAACATTGGGGTAAATGGACACAGTGAACCTATTTCCCCTCTCCGACTGCAAATGGATGAGTCCAGATGCGACCATGATGTCATAATGCTATTAACTATCCATGGTATGGGCGCTCAGAACGCCAAATTCAATTGAAATGCGTAAGATCCTATATAGCGACATGTACGTTTGGGGAGCATTGATAGAATATTAATTTATTAAGATTGTGAAAAGAATAGCAATGCTCTAACCTTGTTTATGTGTAATATTGTTAATGTTCCATTACTTCCCGATTGATTATTGTTACGATTTTTGAATTTCTAAAGTTGTTTTCCATGAGCTGACCATGCAGTGTTTACTTAATATATTTGGCGATTACATCTCAATCTTAGTTTTCAAACAACTAGGCGACAGATAAAAGTAGTAGTACCTATATAATTTTCCCTTTTCAGTACTTGAATTTCTATCAAAATTTGTTTATTTGAAAAAAAATATTCAGTGATGTTCAATTATTTTTACGTACGGTTCGGTATGTCTAGAATCGTGTTATTTAATGGTCGTTCATTTCCACGTGCTTATGCGACTAAATATAACATGGTGATTTGTCGGACCAAAGGGCGACAACTATTGTGATCAATTTTAATCATTTGTTACTGTCTTTAGTAACTCCTAGAACTAGTATCAGATCTTTTTAACTGTTTCTAGTAACAGTTTTGGTCTGTTATTGGAAAGTCAGGTTTTTTTTTGTTTTTCGAAAATTGTGTTTTGTTGCTGTTGTTTGTAATATCGGTCTGGTCGCTTGTTTAAAAAAATACAGCAACGTTACCCTAATTCGTACTTTATTGGATTTATAATAGCCAGAGTTCATCCTTTCAGCAGACCAGTTCAACATTTTGTTTTCTAAGCCAAAACCTAGAGAGAATATCTTGAAATATCCACCTGAGGGATAACCAACTGAAAACTGTTATTTGATATTTGGCCAACACTAGTGAATCCTGTCCATTTTAAGTAGTCTTCTACATTGGAGCTTGTCAAAAATCAAAAGTTAGCTAAACATAAATTTTCTTCTTTGCACAAAATACTGAACTTCACAAAATGACTACCGTTACTCCGTGACATTTATATTATATCACGTTTGTAGGATGACCGAGAGGGGCCATCGTGGGTTTGGCATTAGAAGGTTTGAAATAAGTTTGTCACCGAACCCCGTATCAATTCGTACGCTCATTGGTCGATTACACGGCTTGAAATAGCCATATCACGACAAACGGGTTTGAAATAATTCACGCACGGGTTTGAAATAATTTGTAACCTGTTACCCTTGACTACCGATCAAAACGAGGCTACGGAAATTCGTCTGCTACAGATCGCATTATTCATGCGTATTTTGTTCGAACATGGTTGTCGAACTCTACGCCTTTTTCAGCTTTCTTCCAATGATGATTGTCTTTCAATTCGAGAATATAGGACTGAAATAAGAACGAATCCATTATTTGGTGACAAAATCGTTATCTAGGTTTGACTCAGGGTTGATCGGGTTTTGTGAGCTGCGCGGATCAGGGTTGAAATTTCACAGGCAGGTCACAAAACCCGATCAACCCTTCCTCAAACCTAGATAACTTACATTGTAATTCTCTGCGACTAAAACACCATAATAGTTGTTTCACGTACTGGGACTCAATTCCATGATACATTCGCGTTCAAGCAAACAAGGGTCACTGAGGTCGTGTATACAGTAATAAGAGGCATATCCCATGCCAAGCAAAATTCCCCAATGTTAACATGGTTAAATCCCATTCCGTCCACCAGATATGATAAAATAAGAAACTGATGACATGGCCAACACAGGGCCTAGGTCAAATATGTGATGATTCTATATAGCTCGGATCAAAAACGAAAATTCTATAACACTTGTGTCAATAACATCGAGCTAACCAGTGCAATAATTACAAGATTTACCACGGTTATGTGAAATGTACATGTGTCAAGTGCAGATGTTCATCAGGAGATTCCATTTCACAAGTCGGATGAGGAAAGGGACGTCTGCTTTCACACAAGTAACAAACGAATAAAACAAACGAAATTTCCTTAGTTAAGTTTAACTGTTTTTCCATCGGGAAATTGATTACCAAAGCGACACAAATTGGCATATATCCACGTAATTTCCCAACAGTTGACTCAGCTGACAAAATTACTCCCCATTTAAGAGACCGCATAAACTTGTCCACCGACTTTGGCACGATTCCAACCGAGACGGGAGCATCGTCTCAACATCAGTGGACGAGTTTGTTTTTCAAAAAAGGGGAGAAAGTTTGTTAGAGTTTAAATATTTTTTCAACCTTTCATTGTAATCTTTGTTGATAATCAATTTGAGTAGTACAATAGAACAGAAATAATGTTTTCATAGGCGTGCTAAATCGTTATTTTATGCACGGTTAGTGTGGGAAAGTTTATTAATTTTAGAGCGCGGGCTTTGCCCATGCTCCAAAATATAAACTTTCCCACACTAACCGTGCGTGAAATAATGATTTAGCACGCCTTTGAAAACATCATTTCTTAAACATCCTCTGCTAACTAATCACGTGATTATTCGCCAGGGGCCCCCTCCTTTTGATGTGACTTCACCACCAATAGAACGTGACGGTAAAAACAAGTTCAAATCTTCAATGCTCAATTATTTATGCATAAATTCACTCTATATCAGTCTAAAACCACATGAAATTAATAATAATCATATCACCTGTAACAACTCAGATGTTTTTTCCACACACAAAGAATTTTCAAAATGCCTTTTGCATTTGTAACTTTAATGAGACAAATAGAATCTGATTAACTGAGTCAACAATTAATCTGACTGTTGATGGTTTCACATTTTTGTGTGTCTATTGTCAGTCACATTTGCATCATAGCAAATACTTTCTCTTCATTCCATTTCCACTATCTCCAGGATTATAAGATTGTAATTTTCTTTCATATTCATATCAGAGATCTTGTGGGTAGCAGGAACATGGATTACAGGCACCAAATATTAGCAAGCCTCCCCCCCCCCCCTCCACACACAAATAGTTTCTGTGGGAATTTCGCACAGTGTGACTCAGAGGTATGGCCTCTAACTCTGTTGGATACTTGGGGAAGTTAACCACTGCCACGAAGGGAATTTTTACCAAATGTAGTCTAAATGAGCAGCTTGTAAACAAATTATATTTTGTCACATTTTGAATTTAATTTTTCTTTATTTTTAAATTTTAATTTGAAAATTAAAAAAAAAATGAATTAAAATAATAAAAAAATAATTTAAAATAGTGTTTAACATATCTAGTTAATGCTTTATACTTCTTTTTATAGGCAGAAGGATTGTCGACTTGGTGCTTTCTACCAGGTGGAAAAATATGTACAGGTTAGTGAGATATTGTACTTTTTACTTGTACCTCAGTCTTAATTACAAGCGTCTAGTCCGTCATTCATAATCCAGCCGTCGTCCATTAGAGAATATCCGCGTCCATAATCCAAAGACCTATTCCATATTCCATATAACAGTATTAGCACCAAATTCAAAAAGACAATCATAGTATACATAAACATAGGCTTGTTTCCTGCAAGAGAAATGTGAGGTGTCATATGGGGCGAACTGAGGGGAAATTATAAAGGAGGTACCCTTGGTATATAGGCTGTAAAATCCCTATCTCTGCATAGTTTTATCTGTGCCTTCTCAAGATAGTTTGGAGATGGGTATGGTTTGTTCAGCATTCCTTATTTTAACAATGGTTCCATCCCTGACAGGCACGTTGTTTAGAAATTTGAGAGCAGATCTTTATTTCCGGCGGCGCAGCGAATTCGGTAAACATGGGAGCGGCCATCTTGATATTGGACGAGTAACAGGTGTTTTCTCGAGCCATACTTCACCGACGTGCCGTGGATTGATCCAACTGATATCATATCGTAAAACGACAGGATTGTATCACCCGTTCGTGGCTAACACATCAATATTAATTCTTTTATGATGAATTCATCGAATAAATGTCATCTAGTACCATTTTATTATGGCTGAGAGACCAAGTCGATGACCATACATGATCAAGTTATTCACCTGTACCATGTGTACGTCTGCAGCAAAATGTTTGAGATTGAACTGCGAGTTACTAAAAACTCGAAACAGTATAACACGCGGATCGGATTGATGTGTAGAAAAAGTCGATCTAGGCTTAATTTACAATGACCCACATCAATAAAGAAATAGTGGCTTGATGATGGGTCCCATATAATGCCACAACGCGAACTCTTACATCAGGCTGTGTGAAGTGACTTAATACGTCAACCAGAGAACATTACTTTCAAAGTCCTAGTTTGATATGCGGTTCATGTGCACATTTTGCCAGCAAGCACTTAAACTTCCGGCTAAACACACACTTTCCAGATGGGTCCTTGCGCGAACTACATTAGTCAAACCTTTAATGAAAACAAACAAATCGACGTTTTTTTTCTAACCATAATGGTGCATCTTGACCTGTATTCACCAGTTGCACACGTAATCGGCTTGTAATACGCAGATTATAAGCTGCAAACGTTTCCGCCGGCATTGATGCATCTGCATCAATAAGTTTTCTTGTGGATTTTATGAGCTGCGATTTTACAGCATTTCTGATACATCTGATATTTGAACTTGCAGATGAGTCTTCAAACTGTACTTCCTGGTGTTGATTTGGACCACTTTGGAAAAAGCCTGTTGGATGGAGACATGATCAGCGAAGGGTGAGAAGGCTCCCTGTTTACAAATCTAATGACATTCTGTAGCACCAATCAGCTGGCAGTGGCGGGAATTTGAAATTTCCATGGTCAACATCTGTCAAGACTTCCACTGGTAATGTCCCACAAGGTAAATATTGACATGCCAGGTGGATTTATGCATTGTGAATTTTCTGGATGTTTGCCGATTTTTAACGCTAATACATAACAAGTAACGGAATTAATAGTGGGCTGGCGCCTGATAGCTGAAACCAGCAGCCCTTTTTGGACGTCTTTAAAGCTTGGCATGTATGTAACAAACTTGAGCACCGTTCGATTGAGGACATTCACAACGAACCTCTTTGGTATAACGGTTATTTTACGAACAGTTCTTTCTTTATAGCTCATTGGTATAACTGTAATGTTAAATGTATACGTGACATTATTGACTCAAATGGCAAAATATTGAGATCTGAGGATTTCAAAAAGAAATTTGATATTAAAGGAAATTTCCTGGATTATAACAAACTGAAACAAAATGTTCCTAGAGAACAGATAAATAGAGTCAACCTGGAATTTAATCCCCAATTACAAGCAACGCCGGTAATAACACTTTACTGACGATGTTTGGCAGCCGGCAAAAAAAGAGATGTCGACGCTTTTATAATCTACTGAATTATCAATCAAATGTGCCAATTATATATTTCGATAAATGGGATAAAACACTGAATATATCAGAAAACATGCATTGGGAAAAAGTATTTAAAACATTGCACCATTGTTCAAAAATACCAATCTTAAAGACGCCCAGTTCAAACCTTTTCATAGAATTCTACCAACAAAGTCATTCATGTACCAAATTGGTTTATCTGACTCACCTATGTGACCACTGTAATGAAGAAATGGAAATTTAAAACATTTATATATTCACATATATAACAATCCTGGGTTATGACTGTAAACAATGTAGCATTAACGCACTGTTGTTGCTAACTAAAATATACACATACTGTACAAAATTCAGTACTGGTACATAAAAATTGCATTGAAAGGCCCTGCAGAACAACTTTTACCATACTACTGTATTGAAAAATATGCTGCAGTAAAACACTGAGACAGGTGAACAGTTCGAACAGAAATGAGCAGTTTTTTTCTTCTATTTTTTTTTTTTTTTTTTTTTAATTATCAGTAACATAACGAGAGAACTGCAGGATTTCCAAACAATACCAGTAAATAGCCAGTTACTCTCTAAAAAACTAGAGCGAAATATTGACTCAAATAATAGTGGAAATTCATCTCGATCAAGTTGAGTGAAATTCGCCCAAGTTTGAGTTGGTAACTCACTCATGTTTATTGAAATTAACTCAAGTTGAACTCACTCAGCTTGGAGTGGAATTCACGTATCTTGAGTGGAATATTTCACTAAAATGCCTGAGTGGGAGAAATATCCACTCTTACTTGAGTGAAAATTCACCCAAATTTTTTTCAGAGAGTAATGATCTTATTGAACGAGGGAACGCAGGTTTGTCTGTGATATACATCATGACTATTACATGTGGGTGAAAGATGCAGCGAAATATGTGGTGTGACGAAGCATGTTCGTCTGGTGTGTGTGTCACTTCGGTACCACGATACATATGAGAGAGCGAAGTCTAAGTTGGACGTATTAAGTGCTGAACCTTGCCACGTTCCAAGAGCTTCGGGGATAGAAGTCCACAGCCATCTATTTACAGTTCGGGTCGACGTTGTCTTCATAATTCCTTTAAGCTGTCAGGAGGCTAGGTGACTTGCCACCGGTCCAGATTGGATAGTTCTTTCAATGGGAAGGTATAGGCTCAGGGAAATACAGCGTGTTGACCGGCGGTGTATGCCCAAGAGACTAGTTCATGGTATTTCATATCGTGACTCCGGTCCGAGTTGGCATAGCATGTAGTCATCTGAGTCGGCCACGAAATTGCACATAATAATTTTGTCAACAGTCCGTATTAACAGCTTCGGCTTGTATATTATACTCCTACATACATGCATGATGGCTTTAGTTCACAATTACATATATACTGTGTATCGGCGTAGCTGACATCCGAATCACCAATTCACCAATCCGAATCCGAATCAGCTGACATCACCAATCTCCAATGTACGAGTTGTCACAGCGAAACAGCTCACCAATTACCAGTATACGAGTTGTCAGAGCATTTTCATCATAGCTCTCTAGATTTGTATCTAATACCGCTTATGCCGGTGCTAGGGGCCGTGTGGTCATATCATCCAAGTTGCCACATGAACAGGTACAATAAAAGCGTACCTGAGATACAACACATATCACGAATCGTTAGATTCTTGGTATGTGCTTTAGAATAGGTTAACCAGAAGGCTATTCTGTGAAGTCATGTGACGCAGTCAGTATGTCGGCACCTCTTCCCACTCCCTTATATGTGTTGTAATTGTACATCTAAACTACCTTCGTCTAGGATTATACTATTTCTCACGTACACGGGTGGATTATTAGCCCTGCTTCAATCTATCTGGTATTGTAAATACGATAGCAAACTAGTGGAGAAATAGACCCACCCGCGGGTTTCTCCACAATGTTATATTATCTGAAAATTGTATCTGTAAACACTTCACACATTTATATGACTGTTAATTCGCCACTCGGGTCTGTGCCGTGGGGCAGACACCGCCGAGCGTGGAGGTCGCCGCTGTACTGTGGGTCATCGAGGCCTTGCAGGAAGCAGCCATACGTCGCCATAGAGGCCTATTATCAACGGTAATAAGTCATCAGTAAAATAGCGAGCAGGAACGCTCGTGACGGCTTCCTATCACGGTACGAAGGGAGACAACGAGCCCTTACCACGGGAGATAACCAGTCTACACGAGTCTGTGCCCGGGACATATTCCTCCCGTCTTATGATAGGGACTCTACATGTCTTCTTTTCCCACCTTCGCGATCCAGACAAGGTGACGGGTTGTATCGAACCTCCCTCGTTGGCCAGGATTAGTGCTCGAGACTGTTCCATACAGCCTGGTAATTTGTTTGTCTAGTTACTTCACTCCATGGCACATGCAGTGGAATAAACTACATTGCTTCCACGAACATACAGCACGTTCTGGCATAACCAATCGTGTAGGACCACAGAAGTGTGTTTTGGCATACCAAACTAGCAGGGCCGCAGAAGCATGTTTTGGTCAGACAATTCGCCGGAGTAGCGATATTCAACAATGCAAATTCCTTGTGATCGATTTAATCGAATTTTATTATGAAAAAATCGCCATTTTGGAAAATGGCTTTCCACATACTGGAAATGAGGCTCTATGTCAAAGTTACAGAAAAGTCGCGCGAGAGTTCTGAGAGATCGCGAACTCCTGCGAGATCTGAAGCGTGCCAGTTAGCTCAATTTCCATACAAAGCTACAGTCCTTCGTTTATAGCTTTGCCATAAGTCGACCATCTCGGCCGCGGAAACGCCTTTTACCTTTCTCCAAACAGTGCTGCTCTTGCCAATAACGGCGAGGAGATGAGCCTATAAATGACGAGATTTCCTGAAGTGTTTTTTCGAATTATACCTAAATTAGGCAGCACTATTGGGCCTAGTTTGAGCATGTTTTGCAAACAGCAGTAAGTATAAATGAACCCGTGAGTAATCATAAAAAAATAATTCACCATGTTAACGGTCAACCGTAGACTTTTTGAAAAAAAAGCCCACACCGTTTTTAAACCGAAACTAAAAGTTTACACACATCTATAGCACGGTGATATGAAATCTTCTATATTGATTATGCTTGACAAAAAATAATTGGACTGGTAAGTGTACGTTCGGGAGATGTGTCATCGTGTAGTGCTTACAGGAGAATGATTATTTTTTTATGTAACCTCAATCTTACTGTCCCTGCAAATAAACTCGATGACTTATCAGAAAGTATGTGATTTATGAACGTCTTGATATAATATCAAATGGTACAATAATAGCCAGTTGATTTGATGTAAGCTATTAAGGTGGTTTTGCCTAGTCTTTATCTTGTGATGATGCGGTCGTCACGTTTGCCGTCTACAGCTGGAATCTACAAGCCCGTCTTTTCTCCTTATTTAGAATCCTATGTAGCCATCGGCCACGGCTTTCTTCATTCCATTCCTATTGCCATTTGCTATGTTTTTGCTCCGAATGATAATATTCAGTTCCTTAGTTCCTAATTCTATGTTCACGTCAGGTGCAGTTTCGGTGAGGATGTCTTTGACTGTCCTATCTGCGGCTTCATTTCCTTTGATATTTACGTACGCGGGTATCCAGGCCAGTCTCGTATTTGTGAACATAAACTTTCTTCTTTTTTTTCTTACCTATTTTCATCTAGGTCTCAAATTGGATTTAGAATTTTCCATTGATATCAAATCGCTTAGGGAATTGCTAAGAATAACTGTTGGAGTCGGCTGATATTTGTGGAACCAATCGAGGGCCTTGATTATAACGACTAACTCACTAGTGTATACAGACATGTGGTCTGGTAGCTTAAACCAGCCTGAATGCCTGTGTTCTGGGGTAATGCAGATCATGTACTGTTACTTTTGATTTTGAAGCGGACAGTGTACTTTTTCAGGTGATTTGTTTCCAATCACTGTCGATATATTCAAGGACTGTGGCTTTTATATGGTCTGTGTTGTCCTGTTTAATGAGGTGGTTGTGTATGTTCGTGTCCACTTGGGGTGTGACTAGTTGCCGTGGTGTATGGTCTATTGGCCTTGCCAGTGTCAGAGATAGGCGATATTGGACTAATCTATTTTGTGGCCGAGTGGTACTCAGTCTTTTTTTCATCTCGCTTTCAGATATTCGTATTAGGTCATTAGCTGGTGATCACTTTGGTTTGAAAACGCTGTTTAGTAAGTACAGAGTTTCCAACTTATAAATGCCTCTCAAAGAATAGATATTAAACAGGGTTGGACTGATCACATTGTCCTGTGGTATACCGTAATCTATGTGATGGTCCATGGATATGGTGTTTCCAATACGAATTTTGACGTTTCGGTCATGAAGGTGAATTTCTATCCAGTGTTGTATCCTACCCTTATTCACAGGTTTTTTAATTGGGTAATAATCCCATCCTGTCAGACAAGGTCAAATGCTTCTTCTATATCCAAGAATATGCCTAATATGTATTGGTGTTCGGCATTTCCCTTTTTGATTGTGTGTTGGAGTCTGGCTATGTGGTCTATGGGATCTTCTTTTTTCAGGGAACCGCTTTGTGTTTTGTTCAGTAAGTTGTTGCTTTTCAAATGATATTCAAGTCTATATTTTACCATGGTTTTCAATATTTTGAATAAATTTGGCGTGAGAGAGATTGACCTATATGACTTACATGTACTATATGATGGGTCTTTACCAGCTTTTGGTATTGGTACAACAATAGATGATTTCCATTTGTTTGGGAGTTGTTTGGTCTACAAGCTCACATTAATTAGTTTCAACAGTGGTTTCTGGGTTTTGTTTGGAATGTGCTTGAGAATTGTATACCCTCGTTTGTCTTCACCGGGTGAGCTTTCCTTCGTAGCATGTAGAGCTTTTCTGTGTTCATTAATATTGAAGTCTCCGTTATCTAAATAGTCATTCGGGTCATTTTCCAGGAGAGTTTCGCCTTTGATTTTCCTGAATTCTGGTTCCAGATTGCTATCGTATAATGTTTGATGCGAAAGATTCAGCAAGTTATTCTGTCTTTTCCAGTTGATGTCCCTTTAATGTTGTTTTTCATTTTTTCATACTTTTTTAGTTGTTTTCGTATCTTTAGTGTTGCAAAACTCTTCCCAGTATGTTGATTTAGCAGCTTGTACGCTTTTTTTGGACTATTGTTTTCGGTTCCTTATATTATGCATGATCATTCTGAAGCCAACTTCAAAAAAAATTAAAAAAATCTGCGAACATTTTTTCTTTGCTGCGTGTCTCTTGATTGCGGTAAAGTGTATCTAAAAGGACATGAGTCAGTCTGCCTTCAGGATAAGTTTAACTTGTCTTGCTGGCTGGTTGAAAGAAAATAAAAGAATAATTCCTTAATCTTATTATCTGAATACATTTATGAGTGAAATAATATACGTTAAAATCAGATATCAGAGTGTTTAATTTGATTAGCCGTCTAATTACTGTTTAGTATGTAGATCACTTTCGGGATTTGTCCATCACCTCCCGGGTACTCATTTAAATGTGCCATTCTAATGACTTGTTTATTAACCTACTTAAACTTCATATTAATCTACTTAAACTTCATAACCGATGGTCATTAGATTGTGTATGTGACTGTGAGCCTTGTTTTAAAACTAACGATGCGATGATGTTAATAATGTACACAATGGTACTGATAAGACTGGTATTTCCTTTCTCTGTCCCCAGTGAATGAAATTCAAGCCTTAAATATATTATTCGTGATACTCGAGGATGGAGAACTTCGTGTTTGTATAATGATGTCATTCTAATGGCTGACTTATGACCTTGGAGACAATAGAGCAAATCCTATACGTATCCTCTCATTTGTTCTTTTCCATTTAACCGCTCATTTTAAGATTGAAATGTAGAATGTGAGATGTAATATCTTTGAAATATCTAACCTAATATGTTGGATGTGTATCTCATGAATTCCACGAAATATCACCCATCCCTTTTTCGAAGAAAATTCACACCACATTTATTCGTATAGGTCATAGCATGCTATTTTTTTTGTTCGCTTCCTATATTTGTTCGATTTTTTCCCCCAACAATTTATAAACCTGATCAATTAGGGAAATTCTAAATTCTCGAGCAAGAAAAGTTGTATTTTATTGAAAGGCATACCATCTGAAAACATCTGTAGCAAAGATATGCTTTTGATAGAAGCTGTATACATTGGATAAAATAACAGTTCATATTCTCAATTTTATAATTAAAAGTGATAACTTCATCATAATAATAATATTTTTGTTTGAGAAATGTGTAATTTATTACCGAGAAGACTAAAAATGTACACTTGTGATTTCGCCACGATTTTGTTCCGTTATGGACTTGTTTTAACCCGTGTGATTACCCAACCAACCTTTTCTCGCCAGAAAAAAGGCTTTATCGTCCTTGGGTAAAGCATGTTAGTAAGATATATCATATTAATCTAATGAGATGGAAACAGATCATTAAAAATGCATCTTCATTCCTAGGTCGACTTTCCTGTTCACTCTTCGAATTAGCTTTGTTCGAGGGAATTTATAAATAGACACGAAACGTCATTGACCACAAATCATTTTGAATTTGAAGAGGAACGACGCCATTACTGAGAGAATACGTCACCTTACACAGAGACGTTGGGGGATGATTCTGATTGGCTTATCTCTGGTTTGTAGATGAAATTCAACCACCTCGCTGGGGGTCTGATAACACCCCAGCCACCAGTCAGATTTTTGGACCAGATTCGACGTCATTACTGAGAGAATACGTCATCTTACACAGAGACGTTGGGAAATGATTCTGATTGGCTTATCTCTGGTTTGTAGATGAAATTCAACCACCTCGCTGGGGGTCTAATAACACCCCAGCCACCAGTCAGATTTTTGGACCGGATTCGGGGCCTTCGCGCACATCGCCGGAAGTGACATCATATAAAGTAAAATAGATGTTTGCCGAAATAGATGTTCGACTACTTTTCAAGTCTGTATCATACCTCTGTTGACCTAGGGTTAAAAAGAATTATCTGGAGATTATTTTCCCTGTTTATCTGGACAGAGCATATGAAAAGTAGTTCGCTCATGTGCAACACTGAAGGAGTTGTTCGGCCCGATTCAAACTGAACCGTGCGTACGTGGGTTTTCCTCTATACGTCATAGCAACGTAGTAAAGGTCAACCTCCGCTATTTGAGGCAGGGATGATAAATGAGCCTGCGAAATGGAGCATGCGCTGTGGGGAGGATGGATGAAATTTACACATCGGGTTTTGAATGCTTTAGGTGGCGCGACCAATCAAGGCTTCTTCGAAGTGTGGACGGAGAAGCCTAATCGTTCATGAAGATGCAAACATGTCAAACAAGCAACACTAGCCAAAAAGGTGAACTTTTTTTCTGTTATTCCTTCATGGATATTTCCAAAGATTACATAACGAAATTTCTGCAAACTATCGGGGGATATTTTACTTTATTTTGAAGCTTGCCAGCAGTAACTAAGCTATAAGACGTAAAAAAAGTTTGCTTATACACAACACATTTTCAGTCACAAGCGCTTCAATGTTTTTAAGCTCCTTTCACCGTGATTCTGTCAAGGCGGAATTCATTGTCTTTGTGTCGCTGCATCTGATTGAGCCATCAGAGTCTCATCTGTTTTTTCGGTCATTTCAAGATAGATCTCGTCAAAAGTTTCCAATGGTTGGAGCTGCTGTCTACTGTAGAAGCCTATTCGATTTTTCTCACAGCACAAAGGGCACATACACCCGACTTTATTTGTTCTCTGAAAATGGCAGGCTTTCACCTCATTTTGACACAGAATAGATTTGTAAAAGAACCCCTAATCAGATTGAGCTAAAACTTCATATTTCATAGATTGACACATGATCTCACCTGGGAATAGGGATTTCACTGCAAACTATTTATAATAGAGTAAAAGGGGGGTGTCTTTTTCATATGGGTCCATTATACTTGGCCCTTGAAGTCTGTGAGCGTATCAATCAGTCAACAAAGTTCAGCAACATTCACTGAAATGGCAAAGTGGGAGTGTTTAGCGGCAGTTTTCTGACATGTTATCTGTAAATGTAGCTGAAGTTTGCGGACTGATCCATGCATACGCCCATAGACTTCAGGGATCACGTACCTGGATCAGTATGAAAAGGACATCAAAATTTTATCCGAAATTCTTATTCCCATGCGAGTTCTGGTGTGGACATTTGGACATCGGGATCCGGACAAAACCCCCAGCGGACAAAACCCCCTAGGACAAAATACCAACGGACAAAACCCCCTAGGGCAAAACACCCCCAAAATTGAAAAGTCGGACAAAACCCCCATCTCACCCCAAAACAGCTATTTCAGACAGAATTTTTACATTTTTAATATAGAAATTCATAAATATCTATTCTCTATGATCCTTGTCATTTTTGTGTATTCCAGCTATAAGGATTATACTGGACATCATGACTTTAAGTACAGATAGGGGCTTAACCCAGACCAGTGAAAATAACCATCTGCCAAGTATGTTTGTCTCTTTCTCTCTGGAATTGAGAATCTGACACAAAACAAAAGTATATTTTTCTTATGTGCTTAGTTTTAGGTTCACAATATCATGCAAAATTTGAACGCCTCCCGGTTTGGTCATTTAGTTTGTCCACATCTGTGGACATTGGGACGTGATTACCTGAATTGCAGATAATCTAGATGAAGTTAAAATGAGACTTCGATCATCAGTCAAATATATTTGTCTTTCTCACTCCACAAATGATTGATAACAGCATCATTCCAGAAAATATTCATCAAGGACACCATAAAAAATGCCGTCACTCTACATTATGTAGTACATTAATTATATAGCATATGGTCCCAATGTCCACAATAGTGGACACATACTGTTCGAGTTTCGCTGTATCTATATTTATTAAAGAAACAGACGAACACTGCATGCTTTACAAGTCTTTGGGTACCTAGCATTCTTGCTACCCTCATAGTTTTATTTATTCCAAAGGAACATTTTGAGAATATTTTCCACAAATCTAATTACAAGGATTCATTTCCACCTCTCGTAGGTGATCGGTTCTTGAAACGGCTGAGGTAGGTCACGTGATCACCAATCCAAAGGAATGTTGGGTAGATGGCACCACCTGTTAGTCTCTAGTTGAGGACATACATGCTTGCTCTCAGTAAAAACGCCTGTTCTTGTGTTGGTGCTCAAAACTTATGTCCACAAATGCGGATGCTGGGATCCAAGAGGATAACAGGAATATATCTCCTCAATTGTTGCGTATCCATTGTCACAATAAGGTCAATCTATGAAATTTGAAGTTCAAGTCATTCTGATCAGGGATTGTTGTACAAATATATTTTGAGTTAACATGGAGTGAAACGTTTTTTGTTTTTTTTTTTGTTCTGGACTGATTTGGAATTCACCTCAACCAGAACAGAACAAAATAGTAGCTCCTTCTTCCCTCTACTGTAATCCGAGCGCCTTTGTCATACGTAGCATGGCTTTTGAGAAGATGACCAAAATGCGTATGCTGGCATCACCTGAAAACCGTTGACCGCTTCTTTCTGTAAGAAAGCATCTTCTATTTTTGTAATGTTTATTTCATACATAATTGGAACTGGTTCTAACTGTCATACGATATAGATGTCGATGATTGACGTGTAAATTCTTTTATGGACGACGGCTGAATATTGAATGTCGGATCTGACGCTTGCTCTTATCCCTTCAAGTTTGAATATTTTAGATTGTTTAATGATAGCGATGAATTCCTCTGAACTCTTACGGTTTGTGAACATGTCATTTTGCCGCCAAATTGGACAGGTGTATTTTATTATAGATGACCCTTTAACTTTGGGGTTTGCCTGCATCAAGATTAGATGCTGCTTATCGTTATAGCCATTTCGAGGTATGATAGCTCTCAAATATTTGCCGACGTCAACATGAAATGTTTACGAACTGTGAATTATACGGTGGCCCATTGGAGACACAGACCTTTTATTGTTTTTTTCCCACATTTTTATACATTTTCTGATTTTCTTGTTTCCCCACCCCCCTATTTTTCACCTATTTTCTACATACAACAAACAGTTTCTAGTTTATCACGTACTTTCTTTAGATTTATGTCATTCCTAGTAATGTCGTCACCATTTCTTCGTCATTTCATCGAAAACCAACTAAAATTCTTGAAAACATTTCCACGGTGGTTGAAAATACACTGCGGTGTAAAGGTTTTCACCGCGCTGTATACGTTTCCATCGCTCTGTAAACGTTTCCATCGCGGTGAAACCTTTACACCGCGGTGAAATGGTTTCCACGGCGATGTTAACGTTCCCAAGATTTTTGCTTGGTTTTCAATGAAAAAAGGATGAAGAAATTGCGATGACGTTATCAGGAATGTGAGAAATCTGAAGAAATGCTGCGAAATACTAGAAAAAAAAGTTTGTAGAAAATAGTCGAAAAAAACAAGGGAAACCACCGAAAAATCGGAAAAACTAAAAAAACAAACGATGTCCCCTATGGGCCACCGTAGAATTACAATTCTCGGAATCCCGTCTTCTCCTACGTTGATCTGGGGTTGAAAAGAAAATAAAAAATAAGCGTTATTCATGAAATGCCTAAAGCTTCTCTCATTCAACTTCAAACTGATTAGGAGAACAATACCAGCTCTGTGGTTGTGATCCCAATAAACACATCTGACCTGGAAGACCCTAAGGCGCTACATGGCTTAATTGGGGCAATAACAAAACAAAGGAAGTTCACAATTAACCTGTCTAATTACACGTACTATTTGTCCCGATTCTTTTCAAAAATTTAATTTGATGAATGACTTGTTCACTCTGGGTGAACTTAATCACACTTAGGCTTATGAAGGAGAGAAACACTTGAGATGAAACGACACTAGTTCAATAGTTCAATCTTTGTGGGGAATTAACCAAGATCTTGTGTTGCAGACGCACAAACTTGAATCAATGCGATGAACTCATGCACAAACATTTTGAAATAAAATATCTAAATAAATATCATGGTCGGGTTATTATGTGCTATGTACGCTAAGCGTACGAAGTGTTTCCATATAGCGGTTTCTTCTTTCATAAGACTTGAAGTCAAACGATAGTACAGTTAGGAAATAATATGCCAGGTTGGTGGAGAAAATACTGGTATACTGATAAGAAATTATAAGATCCGTAAGATCGTACTCTGACAGCCTTGCTCGTAAAGACGTCGAAGGACGAAGAGCGATTGCTGTGAGATTCAGTATGTCAGTCACGCTTATATTGTGATTGTTCATGTGGATACCTTGACAGGAATGACCACATGGCCCCTAACACTGGCTTAAGCGGAATTTGATACAAATATCTTATTGTTATTTGAAATAAATGTCGAGACAAAACGACGTAATGGCTCTTCCAACAATGGAAATTGACGAGCTTTATCACCGTCAGATGTAAGGAACGGCTCATCGGGGGAAATATTGACAGATTGCAAATTCTTATTCGGAATACCAGTTTGTGATGCCCGACGCCGACCAAGCGCTGGTTCCCCATCCTGTTAGCATATAGCTGAAAACGACTGTAGCTCAATATGACTATGTACTGAAGGCGAAATTCGGGGCCAAGGGCCATCATCAGAATATCACCATATACAGATAACAACTAGATAATAAGCCGATACTCTGACTGCATTCGTCTTTAAGACAACGAAGGATCAAGGGTGATCTCTTTGACGTTCTATATCTCAACCAGCGTACATTATACATGTTCACGTGGATACCTTGACTGGAATGACCTCGTGGCACCAGGCACCAGCTTAGATGGAATTAGATACAAATATCGAAGAGCGAGTTCTTAGTTAGAATACCAATATGTAAGGCCTGACGCCTACCAAGCGCTCATGTGCAAGCTGTTAATCCGACATTCATTACGTAAGCGTAGTCCGTGAAGCAAAGAACACATCCGGGTTATTTGAGAGAGCATTTCTATGATGCCCACAGTACCATCTTTGGATCTCTCGTTTATTTGGAGCGGGCATTTAAAGCATTCGGCTTGGTCGCTGACATGTTTGGCCAGGTAGGCAGCTGGTGTCGTAGAGGAAGTTGGTTCAAGTCCGAAATGATCACTACTACGTTATCTAGTTCAACTATATATTTTTTTCTTGGCCAAGGCGTCCGTCATTTTGAATAGAAGCATCTGCGTCGACAGCCCTTCAATTTAAAAGTAATGTTAGGTCAAGTGTTCGGGTAGACTATTAGCTGTTAGAATTGTTTTGGAAACTGAATGTTTCGGATTCGAACATAACATTCTATGACTTAACGTATATCACAGGTATCAGGTTTTGTTCTTATGATGTTTTTAGACATACAGTCAGAATATTAACCTGTGGAGTCAGGACTTCTTGTGAGTATACCGTCATTTTTTTACATCACCTTTATATGTTGCTTACTGCTCTAAATCGGAACTATTCTAGAATAAAAAACAAACAAAAAATAATACACAAAAACCGCATCACTGGCATTTCATCACAAATAAATAAACTTGAAATCGAATTTGACGACATGTATCAAAAAGTATAATATTGTTCAGGAATTGCAGATACTACCTGAAATACCTGGGAGATCCACTGATAATGGAGGAAAATCCGAAAAAGGAACACAAGTTCATGGTTGCTCAATATTTCGACATTTATTCATGTCATCTTTGAGCAACATGTTTTTACCGACAAAATTACCGATGGTAATGCGAATTGTTTGTTTGCAAAAAAAAAGGTGCACCGAATCAACAAAACTAAAATTTAAAACAAAATTTAAAACCCTGTATTATTTTGGGACGATTTATGCTAACAGACCTCATATAAGTTGCATTTTAAATTTAGTTTAATTAATCTTCTTAATTTCAAACTTTGCATGACTAATTAACTACTGTCATATCAAGAGGTAAACAACGTTTATATTGGTGTATTTTTCAGCTGAAAAAATATTGCCTACTCGCACATTCTGTTGTTTCATTGCAGGGAGTGAGACAACTAGATCCATCATATTAATGTGTACAAATCTTAAATTTATGTTAATTAATTCATCAAAATTATGTCTTCTCAGCAGAAATTTTCAGATTAAGTGTATTAATAACTTGGAAGACAGGTTGACAAACATACCCACCGTGTTTTCTTTGTCGGCGTAATGACATATAGTTAACATGGCTCTCGAGCAGATAGAAGCTTGGTGCATTGACTGGAGCTCATAGTTAGTCCAAACTTTTGGAATGCGAAGCGGAAACCTACGAGGGTACCCGATTTACAGCTCGGACGATCGTAGCATGAATTTGTTATAAATCTCCACACGTGACGCACTGGAGTCGCCTAATACGCATGACTCGATTTGAAACCATCAACGCATATGCATGAACTATCGACCAGTAAAGTATACACTCTCCGAATCTCACAACAGAAACTTCCACAATCAAGCGCGCCTTCAGTTACAAGCAAGTTCCTCGGATATGTCTTACCATAATTTCTTTCTGTTCTATCCATCATGAGGTCCGGCCTCGGGGACAACTAGTTCACCAGCAGAATCCAGGCATACACGGGATTAAATTACAAGCCTCTGGTCCGTCATTCATAATTCAACCGTCGTCCATTGAAGAATATCCGCGTCCATAATCCAAAGACCTATTCCATATTTCATATAACAGTATTAACCCCAAATTCAAAAAGACGGTCATAGTATACATAAACGCAGGCTAGTTTCATTCAAGAGAGAAGCGGTCAACAGTTTTCAATGATGCCGGCAAGACATCACGATACTCCAAAAATATCAGATCCGTATCGCTGATCAGTATTCCGAATCCATAATAATCGTTGTAAAGTCGTCATTTGGAGAATGATGTATCTCAGTCACGCTTTGATTGCGTCTGTTCATATGAGCACCATGAGGATATTGAAGTACACGGGTTCATACGGCCCCTCGCCCCGGGTTCAATACTCGGCATCACCACAATCAGAATTAGTCCACAACTGAACGTCCCCCCGGTCACGTGTTCAATCCCTTTTAGATTCACGGATTAGTAATGTGCCCTCCTGAAATAGACGGCGCCAATTGACTGTACGCTACGGCGCCGATTGACTGTACGCTACGGCGCCGATTGACTGTACGCTACGACGCCGATTGGCTGTACGCAGCTAATGGAAAACCATAAATGTTCACCTAGACATAGACAAACGTTACTTAAATTTGATGGAAAATACACAAAAAACATCAGCTTATAGGGGCTTTTCTACCGCTCGCAACAATATATATAGGATGACAATAAATATATAGAGTATGTGCAATATTAACAAAATAAAAATATTAAAATATTGTGTAAAAATAAAAAATCTGTGAGGGCATATTGAGAAGATGATACTTGTCATGACAGGAATCGTCACCTTTCAGATTCGTCGGACAGGATTCCATGATCGTCAAAATCGTATTAGTTTTTATTTCATACAAATTTGGTGCTAACTGTCATACGAAATATGAACATCAGATGAGTTGTGCGAGCTGATCTGTCATGACAGCTAATCTAATTCCGCTTAATTCGGTGCTAGGGGCCGTGTGGATAATTCATAGTCTCCACGTGAACAGCTGCAATACTAACGCTACGTCCGAGAATCCAGCGTATTCTTGGGTCTGAATGCTAGGTGTCGACGAATACTTTCCTGTAGCGTCATATGGTTGCTTTTTTAGTCACCAGACGTCGTCAATTTTTCCTACCTCTTGCATATCGCTCCAGTAACGATTATGCACGCGGAAAATCTTTTATTGCAGATGGCTGAATATTGATTGTCGAATGTGACGCTTGCTTTTGACAAAATACGTTATTACTTTTAAGTTTTTCCATTATCAATATTGACTGAGAACCCGGGAAGATATATTTAACCATTATTATTCTACTGTTATATACTGGGAGTGATATGCAAGAGGTGGGAAAAAATTGACGACGTCTGGCGACTAAAAGGCAACCATATGACTCGACAGGAAAGCGTTCGTCGACACCTAACATTCAGACCCGAGAATTCGGTGGATTCTTGGATGTAGCCTTAGTATTTCAGCTGCGATTTTATTGCAGATGCTCATGTGGAGACAATGAAATATCCACACGGTCCCTAGCACCGGCTTGAACAGAATTAGATACGCTAGCTTGGGAGCTGTGAGGAACGTAGGGTAAAACTGTTAAATGCAAGAATACCCTGGAAAACTAGCATATAATGCCCGATGTCGTACGGCTTAAATTTCCCACCAAAACAATAAACCTACATATATTTGTCGAGAGATAATTGACTCCATGAACCCAACACTCTGTATACGAACCCAGCCATCGATCCGCATATGCTCGCTTGCAACGCTGAAAATGCTGAGCAGGAGAGTATAATAGATATAAGCTGTTAAGAAAGTAAGAAGAATTATGATGTAGTAGAACACGGACGGTCTATCCTGTTATGAAATTAGACAGTGGTCATTGCTGCGAAAGTATGGAGTGCGACCATACCTTTAACATATGTCACCATGGCGGTTAGGCCATACGAAAGCTACGCACTATTTTTTTGCTTTTATTGGGGTATAATCTTCTCGCTGTGGGATAATCGCTATATAAATGACACAGTGAAGGATATATATCCGCCTTCAATGGATTTGAAGGAAACTGCAGATAGCCCTACAGGCACATCATATTTAGACCTATATCTCTATGAAAAAAATGACGCGAACCTTCGCTCTCGTCGACTTTATGACAAAAGAGATGATTACAATTTTGACATCGTAAACTATCCCTTTCTGGACAGAAAAATTTCAGTGGGACCTGCATATGGCGTATACATATCTTGCCTAGCAGCATTTGCTAGACACTGTGTTAAATGTGATGATTTTAACTACGTCAGAAAACACTGTTCAATAAACTTATAAAACAGGGCTATACCACCAAGCGCCTCCACTCAAAGTTTCTCAAATTTGGCGATACATATCGCATGCTGATAGCAAAACACGAACGTGGCGTGCAAGATCTATGGCGTTACGATTCGTAACTTGTGTCTAATTCCGCTTAACCTGGGGTTAGGGGCCGTATGGGCAGATGTACTTCAAGACCCTCATGGTGCTCATATGAACAGTCACAATCGGCTCATATGAACAGTCACAATCAAACCGTGACTGAGATACATCATTCTCTAGATGACGAATTTACAAATATTTTGGATTAAGATTACTGATCAGCGATACGGATTTAATATTTTTGGAACATCATGATTGCTGGCATCATTGAAAACTGTTGACCGCTTCTCTCTTGCAGGAAACAAGCCAGTGTTTATGTATACTATGATTGTCTTTTTGAAATCGGTGCTAATACTGTTACATGGAATATGGAATATGTCATTGGATTATGGACGCGGATATTCTTGAATGGACGACGGCGGAATTATGAATGACGGACCAGACGCTTGTAATTTAGTCCCGTGTATGCCTGGATTCTGCTGGTGAACCAGTTGTCCCCGAGGCCGGAACCCTGCACAACCGAAACTCATAATGGATACAGGAACCTTAGTGCAGGTTCCTCGGTCGAGTCTCCAATAGTTCGAAATGCACTAAGACCTTTTTCAATCCAAATGGCAGATACATTTCTGACAGCAAAGCAAGGTCACGACATCAAACCTTGTAACATTGCGCTTGATGATTGTTTAGCACCGAATTCTACATGTTATAATTTCAAGATTTTTAAGTGTGGACCCCGTGGATGTCTCACGTGTCCAATCTTTAATACTTCAGCTTCATTTATAAAATTCCGCGTTTTAACCCTATCTGGCCTGGGCTTTTTGGGACCTGTTGTGGCCTGGGGGGGGGGGGCGAAATGCCCCCCCCCTAATCATTTTTCTTACCCCTTGAGCTAGGAGGCTGAAACTTACCACACTATACCCTTGGGTCAAGCTCTACCAGAAAATGTAAAAAAATCCAAGATGGCCGCACTGATGACGTCACAGTGGCGTCATTTTCAAAAACGTCATTTTTTGGTCGATTTTTCAGTCAGATTTTCCGAATTTTTTATTTATGCTATTTCTCCGCAAAAACTGCATGATAAATTAGTAAATATTAATATGATGTGAAATAAAATAGTTTTTGCCCGCTTTTCATCGCGAAAAGCAGAAATTTTGAAGAAATATGACAAAAACGTCACTTTTCT
>JAVTVY010011234.1:0-56705 GCA_036873755.1 Hanleya hanleyi | reverse complement strand
AAGACGTAGAAAGGCTGCTTGAGCAGAATCCATTTTCAGTAACGAACGGTAGTAGTAGGTAAAGAGCAAATTGAGTCCTATTGACCTCAGAAATTTGCATATTTTGTGGAGGTCACGTGGAGGTCACACAGCCAATGAGAAGCGAGTAAAATTTGACCTTAGAAATTTGCATATGACTTCACTGGCTCGGCGTTCTGTGGATGTGTGTGTACAAAATGGCGGCGTGTGGGTGGTGGTGGTGGGTTCAAAATGGCGCCGCAAGGGAGCAAACGAGGCGGTGGGGAGGTCACGGGGAGAAAAAACCCTCACATTACCCTAAAAAAACCTCTAAGCCATATAATAATAATAAACATAATCTATAGGTGTTGTAGCATGTTAATAGGATCAGTCTAGCATCTGTACCACACTAGGGTCGAGCGTTTATTGTCCCGTGTATCTCCGCAGAAAATCAACAAACAAAATGGCGGCTCCAGGGTGGTGTGGGGACGCCCTTTCCACATCACGGCGTCGATCATAGCGCCATCTGCACACACTGACGCAAGGGAGACAACTCGTGTGGCCCAATGGTATGGAAATAGCCGTGTTGGAGCTAGGGGAGCCCCTAATAGTCCAATGGGGTCGAGTGATGTATCAATGTGAAGCTTATGTGAAGGGGCATCTGACGGGCTGGGTGTGGGGTTGAACTAGCGTCATTCTGCGCATGCGCGGTGGCCCAAGGGTATGAAAATAGCCGTTTTGGAGCTAGCGAAGCCAATAATGGTCCGATGGGGTCGTATGAGGTATCAAAGTGAAGCTTATGTGAAGGGGCATCTTATTCTACTAGCGGGTTGACATAGCGTCATTCTGCGCATGCGCGGTGGCCAAAGGGTATGAAAATAGCCGTTTTGAGAGCTAGGGGAGCCCCTAATGGTCCAATGGGGTCGTATGAGGTATCAAAGTGAAGCTTATGTGAAGGGGCATCTGACTGGACTAGGGGCTCGTGCGTTGTCTCCATTCTGCGCATGCGCGGTGGCCCAAGGGTATGGAAATAGACGTTTTGGAGCTAGGGGAGTTACTCATGGTCCGATGGGGTCGAGTGAGGTATCCAAGTGAAGCTTATGTGAAGGGGCATCTTACTGGACTAGCGGGTTGACATAGCGTCATTCTGCGCATGCGCATAGACGTTTTGGGATGTAGGGGAGCCCCTAATGGTCTAATGGGGTCGAGTGAGGTATCAAAGTGAAGCCTAGGTGAAGGGGCATCTGATGGGTTGGGTGTGCGGTAGGAATATCATTCTGCGCATGCGCAGATGCAATGCGGAGCTCTCGTCCAATCAGAAGCGAGTATTTCAAATCCGCCACGGAGCTCTCGTCCAATCAGAAGCGAGTATTTTGACCCGGTGCATTATGGGACATATCCAAGATGGCGGCACGTATGTTCAAGATGGCGGCACATCCGGTGTCGGAAACTGGCCATTTCTGTCGGGATGTGGTCACCTAGTGTCGAAAACTGCACCCTGTATGGGTCCCGCTCTACGTGTTGGAGCTAGGGGAGCCACGAATGGGCCAATGGAGTCGTATGAGGTATCCATGTGAAGCCTAGGTGAAGGGGCATCTGATGGGTTGGGTGTGCGGTAGGAATATCATTCTGCGCTTGCGCAGATGCAATGCGGAGCTCTCGTCCAATCAGAAGCGAGTATTTCAAATCCGGCACGGAGCTCTCGTCCAATCAGAAGCGAGTATTTCAAATCCGCCACGGAGCTCTCGTCCAATCAGAAGCGAGTATTTTGACCCGGTGCATTATGGGACATATCCAAGATGGCGGCACGTATGTTCAAGATGGCGGCACATCCGGTGTCGAAAACTAGCCATTTCTGTCGGGATGTGGTCACCTAGTGTCGAAAACTGGACCCTGTATGGGTCCCGCTCTACGTGTTGGAGCTAGGGGAGCCACGAATGGTCCAATGGGGTCGAGTGAGGTATCAAAGTCAAGAATACGTGAAGGTGCATCTGATGGGCTGGGTGTGGGGTTGAACTATCGGGATTCTGCGCATGCGCAGTCTGGCCGTAGTATAGAAATAGACGTGTTGGGGTGGTGGTGGGCCCCTAGTGGGTCGATGGGATCGAGTGAGGTATCCATGTGAAGCCTAGGTGAGGGAGTTACACTAGGGTGTCGTTTTCATTCTGCTGCGCAGGTCACGTGGGGGTTGTGACGTCACTTCCGGGTTTTTCACTAAAACTACCTCCAAACATAGAAGAGTTCCAATGTTTCCTCTTAGACGTCCGTATGTTTAACCGCCGGGGTGTTTTCCCGCCGCGGCTCGCCCCGGCCCCCCAGCGCGAGCGCGCGCGCGAGTTCTCCGGAAGTGCGCGTCATCCCCGGCAGTGCGCGCGAGGACGCATGTCAGGTCAAATGGTCACATCCAGGTCAAACGGTCCAATGTCCAATGAGACAATGTTGCGGCATCGCTATAGTCAGAGCTTGAGCACAAAAAAGGGGATTCTAGATGAACCTGGGAAAGATGGGCAGTTCCATTTGGACCAATCAGCGGTCGAGAAAAAAGCCAATCAGCGGTCGAGAAAAAGAACCAATCAGCGGTCGAACAATCAGCCAATCGAATTGGGGTACTAACGGTGTGCTTTCGCTGACGTCCGCGCCTACATCTGGGTTCTTGTACACCCGGGTAATGTTTTCTGGACATGGATGGGTTACCTTTGGCTCCATTCTAGGCCACTGATTGGCTAATACGGTGTTCAAAACCAGTTTCATGCATTATGCTCATAGAACTTATAGTAATAATCTATACGTGTTGGACGAGTCTCTTCACTCACCGTATACACGTACCTCAATGAAATGCCCGCTCCAAACCTAGACCAAAAACACGTACTTGGTCTGTAGGCTGATTTCATTGGCTCTCTATTTTACTATAGTGCTCTTGCATTCTAACCTTGATGGGTTACCTAGAACTTATAGTCATAAACATAATCTATACGTGTTGGACGAGTCTTCACTCACCGTATACACGCACCTCAATGAAATCAGCCCACAGACCAAGTACGTGTTTTGGTCTAGGTTTGGAGCGGGCATTTCATTGAGGTACGTGTATACGGTGAGTGAAGAGACTCGTCCAACACGTATAGATTATTACTATAAGTAAGGCGTAAGTTCGAGCTGGCGAACCCCATTGACACAATGACTGTTACCTCATAGCCAGTTACTTTCAATAAACTGCTACATCAACATAACTCTGCATGCATCATCAGCATCGAGAGATAACTATTACTACAGCGTTGCATGAATATTGAATATTACTGTTACTGCGTTCCAGAAAATATTGAGGTAAATATGTTTATTCAGAGATTGTGATAGAATGGAAAATGGAATTGTAAGTATCCTGAACACATGTCGAAATCGATAATGTAACCTGGAAACCGGGACATAAATAAAAGTTCTCTGCATAGTCTCTGTATATGTATAATATAACAAGGTTTCATTTTGGTTGCTTTACAAGGACATCTGTGATATTGTCATGAAACCAAATCAGACAGTTAAAAGGGTGACAATTTAATTTATACAGACTTTTGACGTAAACTATGGGACACATTTTAAAATATGTTGATACATGGTCTGTGGCAGATGTCTAATTGACTCTCGATACATATCTGTTGTCTACAAATGTGTAAATGAAGGTAACAGATGTCAATATATTGTATACATGACCGGCATTCAATCAATACTGTTTTAGACTAGTATAAAGTAGCGCCGCATACAATCACACTAATTTTCACAAGAACATAACCCAGTAACAATTGTATAGTAACATAACCTAGAACTTCAAAAGATTCCATCTAATTGAATATCACGCCGTGTTTTGAAAATTTCGACAATTTCGTAACATATTGTATGCACTATAGGCGGAGATAGGTGGATGGGGCAATAACACGAAGATCCAAACCACAATTTATCAACCAAATTCATAGACTATTCAAGTTCCTCCATTGTTTTTGTCGCTATCACACAATTAAAGAACCAAGTCCACTGACACGGAGAGAATGATCTATCACAAACTCTGGTTCAAGTCGTTAGCAGAACGCAGAAATATAGATAGGCAGTGAATCGTTCACCTGAGGTACTGCAAACTACATAAGAAGTCAAGTCACTGGCTCTGACCTCAAAACAAACTACATGTACATAAGACGCAGCGACAAAAACAAACGAAGAACAGATCAGTTTACAAGTACATTATATTCAAACCCTCAATTTGATTTCTTTTTATAGATTCAACACGCCATTATAATATAATAATAATAAATATATGGATATAAATGTATTATGAATGAGCAGTATTGAGCAGTAACAATTTCTTGTTCTTCACTCGCTAACCTTTACATGTATGCTTGAAATTCATCACTTATATCCCATCCGTGTTCACATGCATGTATTCCACTAGTGCGGCTCCAGTATTCATCAGTAAATGAAAAATAGTTTTAAATGAGATGAGCATTGAACTGGAGCCTCAGTCAGTGAAAACGGGTCTATTCATATTACGAGCAAAATAAGCTGTTGGAATAATTCCACTAACATAGTGAAGAGCCATGCAATTAGTTCAGTCTCCCACTTCAATCCGTTCTCAGTTCTTCAATTGTCTCAAGAATTGCTCGCTAGTGAACGTGTGAAAATGTACATGTAACACAAAAAAGTAACTTTGAATAGTGTGTAGGTTTATCTACAATTTTACAAAAGCTGAATTTCATAAGCAAGAATGAGATTACAGATGGGACAAATTCCTACTTTGTTATGACACTGTCTTGATGACCGGTTAGATACGGTCTTCTCTTCATCGTGCAAATATTTGTTAAATAGTTTACTTTTCCAGCAGAGGGATTTTAATGTTGTCCTCAAGGCGAGAGATTGAGAGATTTTGACATTTTTTTTTGTCAGGTTGAAATTTTCAAAAAGGCACTAAATTATCAAGCGCGCATTATTTTATCTCAGGATAGATAGGAAACACAATTCTAACATGCTCCACGTTATAGCCATACGCTGATTGGTCCAGACCTCAAAACATACGGAGATTATCACACGATAATCTTGATTTGTTTGTTGTGATGTTTCATTCACGTGCCGAACTGGTGACGTCTCATTCTTGTGACGCAGTGCCACAAAGCTGAGCGACGATTGGTGCATTCACTGCGCAGTGAGCGGAGTTCACACAGCTGCAGCTCGTGAACGGACAGGACGCGCGAGCATGGCCTGCAAACCAGTCAGGAAATTCTCGCATCAAAACGGGACAAGTTTGCCGAAAATTTGCCATTCCGCTTATGAAATGAGGAAATATTTATCATTGTGCATGTTAGAATGGAGTTAATGCGCCGCTCGGTTTTTTGATTGACGGTCTAAAACTAAACATCGAGAAATTATTACACGATAAAATTCACTAAGGCGGTCATTAACTCCTAATTAAACACAAGGAAATATCACTATTTCTTTGAATTATTCGAAAAAATGACTTTGTGGAACAAAATTTATCAAAAATACTGGATTTTTCGAAGTAAAATTTGGAAATTGAAGAAATGTGGTGACTGTTTAACTCACGAATAAAAGTTGAATCATCTCTTCGTTGAGGGTAAACAAGAATGACCTTCTTGAAGTTGTTAGAAAATAGAATGCTACACGTGGTCAAACAAACTGAATTGATCGGAAAAAATGGCGATTCACATTTCTTCCTGCTTAGGCCTTGATGCATTAACGCTTTGCACAAAATTGAACACCTGTCAATCAAAGTCAATCTGAATGAGACAGTCATTCAACGTGGTGTTGTTGTTGTTGTTCCGTGTTGTTGTTGTTGGCACATGGTCCAGAGGGTTAATATCATTCAGCTACGCTCCGTTTTTGCTCAACCATTCTCATTGACAAACACATTCAGAACATGCAATCGGAATGCAGAACCATTCAGGTATATAGTTCATGTAAGAGGAGATACCGCTTTTCAACGTGCCTTCACATGTTAGCATATGGAACAATGGCCGATCAGCTGGGAGGGCTACTCACCGAAATTCACTATACTATCATCTATGTTGTCTGTATTCGATGTAATGAGACAAATGATCTGTTTTTCATCAGTTTCACCAGAATATCGAATCTCGCGCGATTTCCCGAGAAGCAGGCGATGGAATATTAGAGTAAGGCGGCTCGAAAAGTAGATCTCCAGAGAGGTTGACAGAAATGATTTTCTGTAATGAAACTGTCGAAATAAATATCCTGTATGCTAAATATCACCATATTTCACTCAATTATGATGCTTCTTTGAGGTTTATACATGTTATTGACGATATTTTCGGCATGCCTATTTGGGCGTATGAATATTATGAGATGTGATGGGTCATCTTGTTTGGAAAAGAAGCACGCTCCGACACATTCCGAGCTGTGTAGAATTGAAGCGCTAAATTCGATCTCTATGTCAATAGATGGGCTGAAAAGTACGTATCTTACTGAGTATTTGTGGAAAATTTGAATTTGATATCTGCTGTAGTTTATTTTCTATTGAATTATCTTTATTTCGTTGTGACGTCGAAGTCGAAAATGTATGTACGGCCACGTGCTCCAGGCGAAATGAATAATTTTGCTCGCAGGATCTCCAAAACTTAGTTGAGTCATTTTATTGATTGTTTTCCTGGCCTCTTTATACATTTTTGCTTCACTAAGGTAGTGAAAACATTTTTCTCCAAAAAAACAAATACATTTTTTGTCATTTCAAGTCTCATGATATCATTGTGTCATAAAATTTGGTCATTATAATGATGAGGAGCGTTTTTAGGAAATTTAGACTTGGCAAAAAATTTCCACAATTTCAAAGATCCTGATGATCCTTAATTATAGCAAGTTTATTCTTCAAGAGAGAAGTACAACCGATCAGTATGAGATACACTGTATACATCCTTCCGTGTTATATCATTAGATTGACAGGGATTACGCTTGGTGCATCTCATGAAATCGCCCTTGTATACATGCACCTCCTTCTGTTGGTACACCCACTACTTCGGAGGTGAGAATCACAGTATATTTTGCAGACCAGCTAACATCAGCCTGAAATCTAAATAAGTATTTACATGAACACACTTGCACGGAATTGGTATCCATCTCCTCTGAACGTAATAGAAGAGTGGTAAGCACTGACAATGGACCTGGACACTGACGACGCATAATATCTTTTTTTCAATCACGTGATAAATTGTGCATTCATTCATGTGCATGACAGATGATCACTTATCCAGAAATCTACAGTAGCATCGCTTATGTAACAGGAAACTAATTAAATTGTCAACGCGCAGTTTACGTGCCGCGCGGCGAGAAGTCCTAAATGTAACCCGATACACCAAATTAAAGCTTGCTCTTCCGACTGTGCCAGTCCGGGTAATCGCGCTGGTAATTAATTTGATATCACGTTGGAGGGAGGTGACAGGCTAATTGAATTGTATAACGATCCTCACCAACCATTTTTATTGCCATGGATGTCGGGGACCTGCTTTGCATCAAGGGACAGAAGTGGGATATAATTGTCATGGATGTTGGGGGCCTAGAGGGATAGAAGTGGGATATAATTGTCATGGATGTTGGGGGCCTAGAGGGATAGAAGTGGGATATAATTGTCATGGATGTTGGGGGCCTAGAGGGATAGAAGTGGGATATAATTGTCATGGATGTTGGGGGCCTAGAGGGATAGAAGTGGGATATAATTGTCATGGATGTTGGGGGCCTACGTCATCAGGTTTCAGGCCCATTGCTCTAACTTCTGTTTTGTTTACTAACAAGATGATCTATGCCTGGAATTTAAAGTTCGATTAAGTCTATCCAGCCAAAAGAACCAAGCCATTGACACAAGTCATACATGTGTGCTACAACACCCCTGGTACAGAGGGTCTGGTGGAGTTGTTGTGGTTGGAAGCGACCAAGATCAATTATGCGAATACAATTTCTGCAGGAATGGAAGTCTAAAATTACTTGCTAGCGTGTAATAAGTACGGTATGCCGTAAACATATTTTCTACGTGTATTAACTTAAGTGTGTACTGTATTAAGACTGAAGAATCTTCTGATGACAACTCTCCATGGCAACGCAAGAATCGTATCCATATTGTATTCATGATCTGTGACAGAAAAACTCTGTAAAAATGACACCTGGACCTATTCAAAAATATCAGAAAATATTCAACTTCACTCATATAAACTTGCAATAGCTGAAAGACTTGAGGGCTCTCTTCTTCGACTCTCCTTCGGAGGACCGGGTCTAAACCACCTGTCAACCTGGCAACGGCACAGTGGTTTCCGGTTTCCTCTGTATTATAACTGGTCCAACAGACCAAACTGGTCTAAATAGCCCCGTGGAAAAGGCACCAGCAGTTATCAGGCAGGTTGTTGGTAGAATAATATGAAATACATGCATCATACATTCTGGATGAGATGATCAATGGTGAGTATAATGAGAAAAGTAAGAGCCTAATTGTCCTAAAGGACCATGTAGGCCTATCTTTAAATGGGTAAATGGCCCCAGGTCAGGTGCAATAGAGAGTACCAAAATAAAATACTTCCACTACGAGAAATTGTTCAGTTGGCATGAAGTACAATATTATATAGTATACTCAGAACAAGTCCAAGGCACTGAGTATCATCATTCTCGAGTAACAGGGCTGTGAAGTTGTGCATTCGTGCAAAATAGTTGATTCTGAGGTGAAAACAATTACTATTGTTCTCTGTAAACACATGAAGATAAACGATAACCAGAACTAAATTTAGTCTACGACTACATATTGGAACAACGAGTATGCTTTATCAAGCTGGTTCTGGTTATCGTTTATCTTCATATGTTTAAAGAGAGAACTGTGAGGTGTTTTTGCCTCAAAATTTGCGATTTTGCACGAATGCACTACTTCACGGCCCTGTTATTCCAGGATGATGAGACTCAGTGCCTTGAAACATTTCTGAGTATACTATTTGGTATTGTACTTCGTGGTAACTGAACAATTTCTTGTATATGCAATATTTTATTTTTGGCACTTCGACCGCACCTGTTGTTGGGCCATTTACTCATCTAAACATACGTGGTCCTTTGTTTCCGTGCCGTTATGTAGGCTTGATGGTACTGCCATTCTGATGTAGACCTAATTTGTACAAATCCTCTGGAAATTCAGGATAGCCAAAAAGTTCAAAGTCAAGTTTAAAACTTGCTCGAATTCGTTGCATTAAATCTGCTGGAATGGTTTTATAAGCTTGAACCATTACGTTCCGACGTTGCTTCTTCTTTTCTGCTGAAGACAAAACTTTTGAGCTGTAGGCCTTCATTGCTAGTGACAGCAACTTATCTTTATCGAGATTAGTCAATTGATTTTCTGGCAAAAATATCGCCTCGTCTATATAGCCTTGTATTTGGAAAGATTTCCACATACGCCTGGTCATGTTCAATCGAGAAATGCAACTAGTGGGGCCATCAGTCGCCTTGTTCCAATAGGTAATTATATTCTGTTTGATTCCATCTCGTACCACGTCTTCTGGTGATAGAGTCTGGTTCAGTGATGCTGTGATTCCAAGTTCAGATTGGATAAAGTCTCTGTCTGCTGGAAAGGATTCCTGTGTGCCGATTATATCGAATTTAAAGGTGCATGGCTTGCAGAGTTTGGCCACCGGGAACCAGTGTTCATCGGCGCCCCCAATGTTTGTTTTCTGAGCTATTGTCACAGCATGGCGCAAAAATTCTTCAAATGTTAAATCGTGTCCACATCGAATGGAAATCTCACTGGCGTTGACCCTTTTACTCTTAATAATGGATTTGGCATGTCCCCAGAAGTCACCAAGGAAGAATTTATCCACATATCCCGAATACAGTCTCGAATAGGGATCTCTGGTGAACATGATTCTCGTTGCTTTTGTTAAAAAGTCATAGGCCACGTCGAACTTTGCTAATTTATTCAGCGTCTCTTGTGGCATGGTATGTGCCTGAGATTTAGAAATACGGAATACATCTACAGCAGAATTGTTTGCTTTCCCTCGTTTTTGTAGCATAATAAAAACTCTTTTCCAATAAGTACACCCAACTTTGGGGACATAGCACATGGCGAGTTTTAACGGTTCGTTGATGAGGAATCGGCTCCGTGAATCAAACACGTCCGCCTTGATGTTCAGTCTGGCACATGTCTCCATGATCCCCTGTCTACGTGCAAGCATCACCTGAGCCTGTCCGCTCAGCAACATGGTCCCGTTTGGTCCAGACACGTTTGATGGTTGGATTTGAGCGGCATGCCAGTCATCAAGATATTTCTTGGGAAAGTGTAACTCATCCTGCAACAAGAAAACAGTAATAAAATAGGTCATCTTAATGCAATTCAAAGAATGTTGGTAGTTTAATATTTAATTGCAGAACTATTTTATTTTTATTCAATATATATAGACAGGGTAGCCAAACTCATCCTAAATGGCTTCTTTCCAGTGGGGCCCTGTTACATACATCACAGTCATATTATTTTAACATGAACATATAACATTGGTTAACAACTATTAAAACAACTACATTAAATAAAGTATTTGAATAAAGTAATTAAATTCATTAATTAAATGAAGTAATTAATTGTAAAGTAATTAAAATGTTTATATACGCTAAATGGTTATATTAAAAAGATAGTAAACTTCTTAATAAAAGGAGAATTACAAGAAAACTTGTCTGATATTTCGCTTAAAAGCGTTAAGAAATGGACTATTGCGAAGATTCTCAGGTTAAATATTCCACAAGTGAGCACCTTGATACTTATAATCGGTATATTGGAGAATGTTAGAAACAAAAGTACATTTGTGCATTTTAAAACGTTGTTCACACGTCAGAAAGTATATCAACTGTTGACCGTTCTCTAACTTCTCACATTAACATAACTCTAGCTGCTCTGTTTTGGAGTCTTTGTATCCTTGGCCTGGGCTTTTTGGGACCTGTCCAGGCCTGAGGGGTGGGGGGCTGAAACTTATCGCACTATACCGTTGGGTCAAGCCCTACCAGAAATGTAAAAAAAATCCAAGATGGCTGCTTTGATGACGTCACAGTGACGTCGTTTTCAAAAACGGAATTTCCTGGTCGATTTATCGAATTTTTTATTTATGCAATTTCTCCGCAAAAACTGCATGATAAATTGGTAAATATTAATGTGATGTGAAATAAAATAGTTTTTGTCCACTTCTCATCTCGGAAAAGCAGAGATTTTGAAAACATAACTTTTCTGGTACCCCACATGGTCGCCATCTTGAATTTACACATGATCGGGGAGCAAAATGCCTCCAATATGATAAAATATAAAATCAAAGAGTGTCAGCTCTCAATTTTTTGACGTTCCGGAGATAGCGCAGAGAATTTGGTAGGGGGTCCATTTTGCGCCTCCCCCACCAAGCTCCGGTAGGGTCAAATGTTTTTGAGAGCAGTTACACCAAAAACTATCACCATAATCAAGAATTGGTAAAATCATATTGTACAATAATTTAGCAACATCTTGTGTGATGAAAGGTCCACGTCGACTTAGGAGAGCTATTCTACCTGAAATATTTTTGCACATATTGTTAATGTGAACATCCCACTTAAGATTGCTGTCAAACCACATGCCTAGATTTTTAAATTCAAAGACTTGTTCATTAATAGAACATAAATTGAGATTTCCGGAAGACAACAATCTGTTGGGATCCTAAAAGCATAAATTTAGAATAAATCTAAAAGCGAACATTTATCGTCAATCTGTCCTCGTCGAGCCAGTTCTGAACAGAATTACATTCATATGAAATTGCTGGTTCTATATCGTGTCGGTATTTTGCGGAGTGAATAAGAGCTGTATCATCAGCATACAATACTACATCACAATAAAGCACAAATAAAAGAAGGTCAATTATTTACAAGATAAAAAACAGAGGAACAAGAATTGATCCTTGTGGAACTCCATATTTATCTGAGAGTGGGGAGGACATTGTAGAATTAAATGACACACATCGGAAACTATTTGTTAAATAATCTCTAAATCAGTACATTTCTCGTCCAGCAACCATTTTCATCAGCAGTAACTCACAATCTACAGTAGCAAATGCTGTTTAATTCCTGTTAGAAGGCCATTATCTGTGCCACTTAAAACTTGGTCGGATACATGAAGTAGAGCTGCAGTGGTAGAATGTGATTGCCTAAAGCCGGACTGGAATTGATTCAACAAACTATTATCTTCTATAAAGCCATATAACTGCATATGTACATATCTTTCTAATATTTACTTAATGGTAACACAGATATAGGTCGATAATTTGACGGGTTAGTGGAATCACCTTCTTTGCAGTAGCAGTAGCACGGGCTCTTTTAAAACCTGTAGCCAGTTTACCAGTGTTCAAAGGTAACTTTAACCCTATCTGGCTTGGGCGATTTGGGGTGACCCGCTGCCTGTGCACCCCCCCCCCCCCCCTACATATTTTCGCTATCGCTAAGACGAGAAGGCTGAAACTTGTCACACTATATCTTTGGGTCAAGCTCTACAAGAAAATGTATAAAAATCCAAGATGGCCGCCATGATGACGTCACTGTGACGTCATTTTCAAAAAGAGCATTTTTGGACGATTTTCCGGTCAGAATTTTCGATTTTTTTATTTTAGTTTTCTCTTCGCAAAACTGCATGATGAACTAGTAAATAACAATCTGATATGAAATAAAATAGGTTTTACCCACTTCTCCATACAGAAAAGCAAAAATTGTGAAGAAATATGACGAAAACATCACTTTTCTGGTACCTCCACAGGGCCGCCATTTTGAATTTTTCCATGATCCTCTGCTCGGGGGTCATGCAAAAAGGCTCAAAATGACTCCAATATGATAATCTAAAAAGTCACGGAGTTTCAGCTCGCAATTTTTTTGTCGTTTCGAAGATAGGAGCAAACAACCAACAAGGGGGGGGGGGGTAAAATGTTATGCAATGAAGGGGAGATAACTAATAGTTTCAACAGTCTGGCGGGCATATTATTCATGCCAGTTGCTTTCTTGGGTCTACACCATTCAGTTATTTTCCAATATATTGCGATGATTTTTCCTTGAAGTTAAAAGCCATAGTTTCATCACTTAAACTATTTTGTTGAGAATTGTTTGCTAGGAGATTTCCGGAAAACACAGATGCCGATTCCTCACCTATAGTTGAGAAGAATTTATTAAGAGTTTCACTAATACTTCGACTGTCACTGATCTCTTGGCCGTCTTCATCACACAACGTAATAGTGAATACCCGAGTTTTGGTCGAAAGTATATTTTTAATGGCTCCCCACAGTTTGTCTGATTTTTTCATTTTTCCAGTATTAAATTTTAGAAATAATTTCTTATCTCTTTTTTTTTTTTGTAAAATCCATATTTATTTCCACAATATCAATATGATGTACAACATAGGTTTACAATTCATAAACTTCTCAAACTTATATCAGATTCAAATATCATTATCAAAGGGTTTTTTCTTCCACCATATTTATATTTGCTTATGCACATTTTGGCTACTAATATTATCATATTAACATATTGAGATTCATTTGCTTCCAGTTCGGACATATAACCGAACATTATTTCTGTAGTTGATACAACAATGTTCATTTGCAATTTGGTTTTCAGAATTTGGTTTACCATTAACCATAAGGGTGCCACTTCTGCGCATTCGCAAAGGAAATGCTCTATGTAATCAACTACTTTGCAGTATTCACATTGATTTGTTTCTGAAACACCAATTTTTTGTAACATAATCTGTGTTGGGTAGATGTTTTGTAATATTTTCCATTGTAGTACTCTCAATCTAACTTCCTTTGTATATTTAATTGCCATTTCCCAATGTTCCTCATTTATTTCAAGCTGGAATTTTGTTTTCCAAAAATGTATAGAACATGCACGTTGCTTATTAATATTAGTCAACATGAGTCTATAGTTCTTACTATTTAATCCTTCGATCGATTTTCCATGATAATATATTTGATTTTTTATTACAGTGTTATGGTAATCAAAATCTGAAATCCAAGATTTAGGAATAGCCTTAATAACAGAGAAATATTCTAACATCCTTTGTGGTGCTTTACCAATTTTAAAGACTAATTCTTCTAGAGACAAGAAGTTTCCATTTTTAATAACGTCCTTTACACGTATAATACCACCTTTAACCCAGTCCTTGTAGTAAATAACTTCGTTGCCACTCATCACATGCTTGTTATTCCATAGTACTTGATGGACATTCGTTTTCGCTGTCGCTTCGTCATTGCAACAACATATGTTAGAGTCTAGCCAAACTTTCAAAACATTTCTCCAAAATAATGATTAAACAAGATGGATCCCTTTGAAATTTTGATAATCAACGCAGCTCTCAAAAACACTTAAATCCTCCCCTAAACAGGAGTAGTAGTACAAAGGGATTGTTTTCCAACTGGGCGTGGCTTTAATTTCTTATCTCTGTGTCAATAAGTTTTTTCACATTGTTAAGCGATCTTCGAAACTTTGCTTTTATTTGGATTTCTGTGTTTTCTTCTTCAGATGGTCTCGCTCATAAATGCGTTCACGGATTTCGTCTGTAATCAACTGCATCAGCTGAAGATATTTTCAGCTGAAGAAGAAGGTTCACATGATCAAACCACATTGCCTTCAGATGTCCTTTCACATATTGTCAGGTTCTCCTCCATGCAGAAATGTGGGCAAATGCAACATAGCAAGACAATTTGATATTAAACCCTACCAGGCCTGGGTGGCCCCTACCAAACTATCTGCCCTATCTCTGGAACGACAAAAGATTGAGAGCGGACACTCTGACTTTGTAGCTTATCAGATTGGGGTCATTTGAAGCCAATTTGCATAATCTCCGCGCAGCTCATCAAAATGGCGACCTACGTGGGGTAGAAAAGTCCTGTTTTCGTCATTTTTTCTTCAAAATTCCCACTTTTTCTGCATCACATTATTATTTATTATACAGTTTTTGCGAAGAAAACACTTAAATAAAAAACTCGAAATATGTAACCAAAAAATGACTTTTGGAAATAGCGGTCATCTTGATTTGTTTTTTGCTGTTTTTTTTGCATTTTCTGGTAGAGCTTGATCCAAGGGTATAGTGTAGCAAGTTTCAGCCCCCTAAATCAAGAGGTAAGACAAATATTTAGGGGGAAAATGACCCCCTTCCCCGCCCTGGACAGGTCCCAAAAAGCCAAGACCAGATAGGGTTCAGTCACTCCAGCGAAATACCAAAGCTTGGTATGAGAAGGGATAAATTAGGAAGACGCTGAAGCAAATGTACTATGGCACAATGCTTGGTGTTCACAACTGATTAACTGAGCCGTATCCTGGACATTGATGGGAACGATTCAACAGTGCATGCACCAATGAATCTGCTCTAGTACAGCTCCAGCTATTTATCTGTCGAGTTAATCTATCGTTCGTATCATAATGATATTGGACGCCAACAGCCAGCCAGTAGAGTGGTCCATTAAACCTTCATGGATGAACAGTTACGATTAGCACCTAAGTGTAACATTCTCCTGCCATCTAGGTGTGTACCTGCTAATGATAGATAACGGGTACACCAGCACCGGGATAATACAGCTCGAACATTGGGATGATGGCTGAGAATAAGGTACATAGCACAAAGGACAAAGCACTGCCTATATGTCTGTGAATTCTTGTGACTGACTACATGTATTGTTAGTGGAACTGTTGTCACGATGAAGAGATTGGCCAATTTATCAGCAACATAGCGCAAAACGGCATCGGCGATGAACGAAAGCAAAATCTCGTATTCATTGTCCATGTGACGTTGCTCTGAGACATAGGCAACGAGCCATTCGTTTTAACTGGCAGTGTTGGATTGTTTTATTTATAGACTGTTTACGGGTGATTTATTTCGACCCTATTTCCGCTTTTTGCAATATTGGTAGTATTAAAGCACGATACGGTGCCTAACCTTGGAGCGACGTCAGGTGGACAATGCTGTCCTGTCGCATCTTCCGCAGCAACATCATACAGTGAGAGGACAGATGGGATTGGTTTTCCGTTACCTGCGTAATCCAAGATGGCCACGGTCAGTCATCTTGAATTTTAAGCGCTTGAATCATAACTCGATACTGACTGAGAATAACGCGAGACTCGAAACCTCTTGCATATCGCTTCAATTTACACGTCTCTTGTCTGACCAATGACTCTAGAATGGTTGAACTGATCGACTTCAAACTTGGAGAGTGCCTTGACATCGATAAGAGGACAGTTTGGATTTCTTTCCAGTTACCTGTGTAGTAAAAGATAACTGCCAGCTGTCTTGAATTTTCAGTAGTCGGATCTTGTCCGGACAATAACTCAAGAACTATTGAACTGATTGACTTATGGGATGTACGGTTCATCAGACATAACTCCATTTTCAGAATCATACTCTTAATCAATGATGGGATATCATCGACCAACAAAAAAATCAACCTTAGATAGGTCCACGTCCCCCGCTGCAGCAGCACCAGTTATGGTGGATGCAATCCAGACTCCTTTTTAGACTATTCTCTTCAGAATACAGAATACAAATATTCAATATTTTCTATCTGAAGCTAATAACCTTTCATGTAGGCCCTAAACGCGAGAAGATTATATTTTCGGTTTGAAAACGCAACACACCGAGGAAAAACATCCATCCAAAACGATCGACTGCTTTCAAGATACCGGATCCATCCACTGAATTACTCAAGTATCACTTAGTTGGTGACTACCCAGTTACAGGTGGCCCCGTGGGGCTTGAGTTGATTTAATGGGGAGTCGTTGAGCAAACCCCAGGTCATGGGGTTGACCTGGGGTGTGCAACTTTTGTTTGGTGTGTATCTTGAAAGTAGTTGTTTGTTTTAGATGGATGTTTTACTCGGTGTGTTGCGTTTGTGAACCGAAAACATAATCTTGTCGCGTTTAGGGCCTACATGAAAAGTTAGTTAGAAAATATTGAATTTTCGTTTTCTGAATTTCTACGTACTGGGAAGAGAGGAGTCTAAAAAACATTTACAAGCAAATGAGAATTGTGTTTGTTTCTTCCCTTCATATGTAAAATATGACACCTTTAACCAAAACGAGTCCAAGATATCCAAATTCCGTCGATTTTATGTTAAATGATAATGAAAAATCGTTCTTATTAATGATGTCATATTTTCATGATATAGAAATATCCCAAAACGCTTGGAATGCTCTGTTAGGATGCAAATATTGCAATCAGCAGAAAGTAATTATTAACTTTAACGTTAGAAATATGTAATGTCAGGGAAGTTCTCCTTTATGTTAACTGAAATTTAGAAGTTAATTTGGTGGAATTATTCATGTCATGGGCCCGTGAAAATGGCACGCGAGAACAAGTAAAACTGCGTTTTTAGCCGACTGAACAATTAGTAAATTTTGTGTAAGGATATATCACAATGCTATTTCATTTAGTGACAGAAGGGCGCTTGTTTTCATGTTTGAATCTGGTCAATTTATTGTAAGTAAAGTAAGCTTGTCAAGCTGTGACCATTAAGTAGAACAATTTATTGTTTTGCCAGAATATATAAGTCATGTACTTGTGTTTGAAAGGATCCATCCCTGGACCAACACCCTGACCATGGACAATCAACAGAAACAAGAACAGCCTTTACATTAAAACAGGGATATAGTATACTAGTCCCAGATTAAAACCAAATCGAAGAATACCAACGACAACCACGGGCGGCTAGGGTGAAGCCTGCCACCTCACCCTGATGAATCCGCGACATTTCGGCATGCGACATTTCGGCAGGCGACATTTCGGCCAACGACATTTCGGCCAACGACATTTCGGCAGAAAGTGAAAAACCGACATTTCAGCAGGTTTTGTCATTATTGCTGTAAACTGTCCAAATACAATGTACAAACTTACTGGGGATACTACACAAGTTGATACATGTAGAAGCACCCCCTCACCCGGATACCCCCACCCCCCTCTCTATAGTACTAGACTATGCTAAATGTGATTTTATGTATGTTTTAGTTTTTCCCAAAAGCATGACCATTTATTAAATAAAATATCACAGAGGTTATAGTGATTGATTACATTAAAAACTTGCGCTCAAAAAGCAGTTTGATTGCAAGGAGCACAAACAATTACATGTTGTGTCATACTTTAATTTATTGGAACAAAAATATTTTTACAATTTTATATTTGTTGGAAAGTCTTGTATGTTATTCTTTATAGCAGAGGCTATGATAAAAAGAATAACCTCAAGTTGTGGACCTACCTCGTGGTTATAACTGCAAAACAATCAAATTAAGTTGTACGGTATTGATCAGAAGATCAGACAAATGTCAATTCATGGTCTCTTGCAAGACATCCTGCTCCATGCCATTTAACTTTAGGGAAGTTTAGATAAGAATCAGATGAACAGATTATTCTTAAATTTAAGAAATAATACATTGATTGGTTGATTGGTCTTCAATGTGCTGACTATCAGTTACACCCACACCAACTGTGAGCACACCAGAGCTACCTGTGCATTTCACAGGTTCATTGTACCTCATTGCAATAAAGGTTGACTTTCATCAATTGACTTTCATCATGTTCATATCCATTTATTGGCCTTGTAACTTGCTTGAATCTAGCGTATAGTAACCTCATTATTACCACAGGCACTTGCTACGCTAGAGGATGATGCAAGAGGACTTATTGGTGAAGAGTTGTCATTCAAACGATTCGTCCAGCGTCAGAGATCAAGCCGTTTTCCCCTGGACCCAGAAAGCCTTGAAGACCTGGCCATTGATGGTGAGTGGGCAGAAACCTCCAGCCCAACCCCACGGAGGTTTCTCATTTATGACAATGGCCAAGACTCCGATGCCCGTATCCTCGTTTTTGCTTCGTCTGTTGCCCTGAAACACCTTGCTGATGCAGATACTTGGCTGATGGACGGAAACTATTCCATGGCACCAACACAGTTCCTCCAGCTGTACATCATTCGAGTTCCACTTGGAAACTCTGCGGTCACCACAGCATACGCCTTGCTACAGAGAAAGACTGAAGACACATATAGGGAACTCTTCCAGGCCATCATGGACTACTGCCAGGCTAAAGACTTGTACCCTGATCCTTCAACTGTCTTGTGTGACTTTGAACGAGCTGCCATCAACGCCATCCGTGAAGTACTCGGACCCCATCTCCATGTACGTGGGTGCTTCTACCACCTTACCCAGAGCACGTGGAGAAAGATCCAGGATCTCCGTCTTGTCCAGATGTACAAAGAAGATGATGACTTCAAACTATTTTGTGGGAAGCTGGACGCTCTTGCTCTCCTCCCCCTCGGTGATGTGGCTACTGGAATGAACCACCTCAAAGACAACATCCCAGACGGAGCAGAAGAGCTTGTGAACTATTTTGACACTACATATGTCAGTGGCACCCACAGGACAGTTCGTCGACCTGGCGTTGCAGTCCGCATTCATCGCATCCCTCCACTGTTTTCCCCGGAGTTATGGAATGTCCACGAGGCAACTTTGAACATGGAACCACGTACGAACAATTTGTGTGAGGCGTGGAATAACAAGTTTTTCCACCTGGTTGGCTACAGCCACCCTCACATCTGGAAACTGATTGAGTGCATCAAGAAGGATGAGAGTGTAGTGGCAACTCAGATCAGCGAGGCTACTAGAGGAAATCCTCCAGCAATCCGTGTACGACGAGTCTACCGAGATCTGCAACGTCGCCTGCAGACCCTCTGCCAAGACCGAGCGGGGAACAGAAAGACAATAGAAGAATTTCTTCAAGGGGCTGGCCATGTCATCAGGTGGAAGCCAGTCCACTAATAAACACTGTTGCAAACTGTGCTTAAAACAGACAGGGAGAAAAAGAATTTGACTGAAGAATAGTGTGTGCACAAGAAACACGACTTATGGTGCTATATGTTTTGTTGACTGATATGCTTTTGTGCTATGCAATATACACACTGTTACTGAATTCAACTTTTGTGTTTGTTTCAATTACTTCAGTCATGTCCCTACACATCTACAGATCTGCACAAAATCACATTGAACATAGTCTAGTACTATAGAGAGGGTGGGAGGGGGGTGTATCCGGGTGAGGGGGAGCTTCTACTACATGTATCTATCCCCAGTAAGTTTGTACATTGTATTTGGACAATTAACAGCAAAAATGACAACCTGCCGAAATGTCGCTTTTTCACTTTCTGCCGAAATGTCGTTGGCCGAAATGTCGTTGGCCGAAATGTCGCCTGCCGAAATGTCGCCTGCCGAAATGTCCTGACACCCACCCTGATACGTCGTTGGCGCAATGTTACAGGCACAGATTTCTGGGATCACAGGTTTTTAGGATTCCTAGTTTGTTTGTGAACGGCGCACGGTGTAATCGACGGGAACAATGCAACCACCAAGACATTTCAAGAGAATATTATGAATCAAAACAGCAATGTGCAGTTAATAAATCCTTACAGCTTCATGCTTAATTATATAGACTCTAATTTCTACTTCCAATTAAAACTTGTGTATGTATCTTCTCTCCCTCACTCGTTATTCCTCTCGCACTTGTAAATACGATCCGTTTGTGTTAAATGAATGTTAACATATGGTATACGAATCTGCACGGACTAAATAATACGATTAATGTAAGCTTAGCAATGTACATTTCAATACGGGAGAAAAAACTTTTGATGAAAATTTCTGGTGATTTTTGATGAAAATCACTGGTGATTCTGACTTGGGCTGTGCCCATCTTAATATAGGCAGGATTTCAACTTGGGGGGAGGGAGGTCCAAGAGTTCAGTGCGCATCGGAGTCCTAATGCCTACCCTACTTCGTAGGTCCTGTGACGTTAGTCACACTGCCATGTATTACAAGTGTCGACCAAAAACCTTTACTTTCTTCATTCAACCTCTCCCTGTTTTAATATATATATCGTCGCCTTTCGCCAAATGGATTATGTACCGGCCGATCAGTGTAACCGCAGTTTGGGCGAATGATTACAGTCACGGGTTACAGATATAACAGCACAAAATTCCACAATTCATAAAAAGAAAATGATGAAATAGGTGTAGCTATATTGCAGTGATGAAACGTTAAAGAATACCCGTACCTGCTATGAACCCGGAAATCGCCGTAACTTGAATAACAGGCCCGGATGAGGAAGACGCAAATAGAACTGAAAATATCATTTTATGCAGCTAATGTGGATACTTACAGTATTGTATTTTTCAAAATATTACCCCAACAAGAGGTCGACGCTGATGATTTTGCCAGTATGATTTTTTTGCAGAAACTTCCTTATTTATTGCAACACTGAACTTTTGGCAGATATTTGGCGGGTCTACTTTGAGTTTTCGAGTGTGTTGAAATATTAATATAACTGATAATTTTTCGTAAATAGTCGGGTTGCTCACAAGAATATGTATGGTAACTGTATGTATGAGAATATGAACTGGAAATTCCCATTAGACTGGCATCACCGGGCTGACACAGATTTAGGGAATTCATCAACATTACACAACCAGAAAAAAGGTGATGGCCCATCACCCTTTAATGGTGAGCAGACCTGGCCATCACCTTTAAAAGAGGATGAGTTAGAGTCATCACTTTAAAATAGCGATCACCTTTTAATGGTGATTATGTTGCCTCATGACCCATTTACAATCATTGGTCATCACTATTCAGAGGCGATAGCCATCATTTTTAAAGGTGATCATATAAAAGGGTGATGACTCATCACCTTTTCCGGGTGGCCCCGTGGGACTCCGGAAATTGACCTGGGATATCGTGCACACCCGATGTCATGGTTAGAATAGGCCTCAGCTCCTCAGACAGCTTGTCGTAAGAGGCGACTAAACTGGGGCACACGTGGGGTTCCCGGGTGTGAAAAGGAATGACCCCACCCTTGGAGTTCCCGGGTGTAATAAGGAATAGGATCCTACCCATGGTGTTTTCGGATGTAATAAGGAATAGGACCCTACACGTGAGGTTCCTGGGTGTGAAAAGGAATAGGACCCAACGTCGTGATATGACTGAAATATAGTTGAAAGTGACGTTAAATCATATTCACTCACTCAACCTTTTCGGGGTGATAGTTATCACCTTTTTTTATTTTGCTGTGTATGTCACAGTATACCGATCAGCTGGGAGTGAGACAATAGACCATGCATGCAGCAGAGAGCGACTCTGATGGGAAACATTCCATCTAAAGCCTCCATTCTAATCTAGTCTTTGAGGAGGCAAGTTTTCGAAATATCACTTATGGTTTGATGAAAATAAGACGGCGGAAAAACCCTGACAAATTCCAGTCCAAGGTGACATGTTCCAACAGAAACGATATTGCGGTGTCAATATTGATGTTCGTGGTCATCCGATAAAATTAGAGGATTGTGTGAAACTATTGGGAGCAGATACTGAACACAAGCTAAACTTCGAGATTCATATGTCTGGTATATTTTGTAAAAAAAGTTGCAAGGCATGTTTTGAAATGTTTCAGCTGGTTATTAAATTTTGAATCACGGCTAACCATTTTTAGAAGTAATATATTTTCTATTGTCTACGTTAATTACTCTGCCGTTGTATGGATGTTCTGCGCCAAGGCATTAAGCAATAAGTTAGAAAATCTGCACACAAAAAAACGAACCTCAGATTTGATCTTTATGATTGACTGGGCTAGTCTACCCACTCTTGGAAACTCCTGCCTCCGGCTGATGGCAATTGAGGTTTTTAAAATTCTAAATGATCTCTACCCAAAAATATATGTCGGATTTGTTCATGATCAATCCCCGTTGTAATCCTAGATACGGTCAACAAGGGGCACGTGTCTACACGATTTCAACCTTAAACCCACATTACATCAGTGGTAGTAGCCAAGTTGAAATGGCTTCGTTCGTCCCTTTATTACGCCATGATGCCTCTCAATGAACGCACATGTACACTCCGGGATCACACGGCTCCATGAGTCGTTCGGCTCTATCTGGCAATAAAACAACCTCTCCCAGCTCTCTGTCCATTTGTTTTATCGAGTTCGTGAAAGAGTTTGATTGCCGTGAAAAGCTCATCCGTCTGCAATCAGTCTTCAAACATCACCGGTCAGTTGAATTCTCCGCCATTATCTTCGTACGGCCGGTCACGTGCGCACGATACCTTGCTGATCACGGGACACGTACGAATATAATGGCGGAGAATTAAACCGGCCGTCTGGTAATGGTTGCTCGAGTCATACATGATAACATTGTTGACCCCATGAACTTGCCTGAAGAAGTGAAAAAGTGTTGTATTTAGGCTGTCACCGCTCAGCGAATCTCACTGAAATTTCTCAAATTCTCTAGCAAGTCAACAAGGAATACCCATGCGTAGTTTGAAGGTGATTGAGCAGAATTACCTACTCTAGTAGGGACAAGACCACTATTAAAAATAGTCCCGATCCGTTAAGCCCCTTTAGGCAACCTCTGCCAGAGAAGTGACTTGTTTTCAATATTTTGTCCAGTCTCTGTTGTGACGAATAATTGAAGGCCAGTGGTAGGTGATTGGAGTATGATATGTGTTTGGTTTCGCTGTGAGTTTGATTTTAACTCACGGCCTAATAAGGTGCCGTTTTCTGATAGAGAAAAGAAAACAAAATTATTACGTCATTTGTACGAGCGCGCAAAACTAAAAATCTAGATGGGCGACCCCCGTTAAGAAGTTTGTCGGGTTGTAGCACTTGAATTAAAGTACTTCTTGTCGAAATATGGAAGTCTAGACTTAATTAGAGAATCGACGAGATGCAATTACGTTAACATTGCCGCCAATGTAAATCTTTTAGTGGTCTAAGCCCTACAAGGTTGATAACGCTCATTTCAAAGGCAGACAACTTTGCCGACAATTTGGCAGACACGCATGGTTCAGACCGACGCGCTGACCAGAAATAGTTTGGCCTTCATTATTCAATTATTGGTATTAGCTACTATTTTATATACATGTATAAATCAATGCGTATGCAATATACACGAGCATATCATGTTGCAAACACTGTACTTACATATGGTAAACCAGGATAAAGCACATCTTGTTTCCAATAGGTTTGTTTCATCCGAGTGATATCTGAAACAAAGAAACCCAGTGTACTATACATATATCAATATTATTTTCATATCTTCATGAATAAAATGAACCTTGATTTTAAGAAAAATGTTAACAATATAGTAGTTACACTGTAAAGTTGCGATGAGAGTTGTTGTAAAAGCGTTCAAGTTAGCCGGTTGACCTTTCATTTTTGCGTATCATTAATTTTCGGAAAATGTCAAGTACCGGGAATTTAATCATCGGTAACTTCCCGAAAGCAACCTGTAACCAGCTCGGTCATCTATACGCGGTAAGACTGACCCTGGGATCGTGTGTATCCATTTCCAGCCTACTTTCGGCAACTGTTGAAGGGAATTTCCTGATATTAATACCACGTGACTTCGTCAGCCAGTCAGCTAAATTCTACCAACATAACCCCAACGTAACCCACCATTTGAGTCATGTGATGTCCTACTTGTTCAAAATTACAGACCTGCCACGCCGCTCAAGGATGATACGAAAGTTATTCATACCTATATATTTTGTAAGCCCAGGCAATATCTGTTTCCGAAGTGGTATGAAAACCTGTAATTTATCAGATTTCTCGAGTCTGTTCACTACTTCTGCAGACAAAGGTAGTCCCCAGTCCCTTCAACATAATTTAATCCTAGTCACTCCACCGTTAAGTTACTTGGCCGATAATATACGGGTGTTGAGACGGGCGTTAAGGTGTAACAACGGGCGTTGACGGGTGTCACTGCATTTCGATGAATTAATTTCATAGGATATCCAGTCCCACCAGAACCCAGCTATTTCACTAGGGCATTGCAGCGTTAGGCTATTTTAACAGTTCAGTAGCCATTTCTTGTTTTCATGTTCTCCGTTAATCCATAGATAACCCAGACCGTTTATTTCTAGGACATTTTTAACAAAGGATGTGTTCGGTTTGACCGAATTTTTTTCCTCAGTGTGTTGCGTTTATAAACTGAAAAAAAGTTCCTCGTGTTTACTTGAAAAGTTATCAGTTTGAGAGAGAAAATGTTGAATTTTCGTATTCTGTATTTTCACCATGAAAAGATAAGTCCCAAAAATATTACGAGTGTTATAAAATGGGCATTTGTTTGTTTTTGGAAGTTTTGGTGATATTCTTGGAGGGAATACCCTTTATATGTAAAATATGACACCTTTAACCAAAACGAGTCAAAGATATCTAAATTCGTTAGGTTTGACTATATATTATACTGAAAAGTCGTTTTAGTTAAAAGTGTCATATTTCCATAATAAAGAAATATGCCAAAATGCTTCAGTGCAATATCAAAACCTGTTAGGCCAATAACGGAAAATTCCTGGTTCACAGCATTTACTGTTATTCTTCAATGTGTCAATACTTCATTACAATATGACTATACTGATACTCATTTCTTCATTGCCGCTAATGCAGATGATTACAGCATTGCAACTAGAACATTATCTCTTTTTATTCAAGAAATGACCCTGAACAGGAGATGACGCTTTCCTTCCCCAAGCGATTATGCTTGTGCTAATATGTTTTATTTTGTGGTTACTTCCTAATCTATTGTTACACCTGTCCTGAACTTTTGGCAGACATTTGAAAATTTTGAGTCCGTTGATATAATAATTTTACTGATCATTGTTGGTAAATAGATGGTTCATTCATAAGAATATATATGGAGACTGTTTGCACCAGTGATTATAATTAGACTGGCCTCGACTGGCTGACAAGGAGTTGGGACTACCTGAGCATTACGTCACAATATACCGGCCGGCTCTGAGCGAGACAATAGACCAACGGCGAGTGACACTGAAGGGGAAAATACCCATCTAAAGCGAACACCTCCTTTGGTTACTGGTTACTCGCAATCTGTAATAATATATGATATCTTTCTAGCTTTTCCCTGTACAATATTAAACCAGAAAGAAATGACACGTGAAGTAATAAACAAAGTAACGGGAAAATACCTAATTCGCCGCATACCATAACTTTTAAGTTTATTTTGTGAAAATGTAATACAAATGTCTGTAACTCATTTACCCTTTCGGAACCCCATACCTCTGAACCATGTAAGAGAATCGGTGTGGTTACTTGTTCAAATAGCTTAACCTGTCAGTCTACAGGAAGATCCAGAATATTATGGCCAAATGTGGCTTTTGACGCCTGATTTTCAGGTGTTTTAAAGCAGATGTATATCGCCCCTTTTATATTTCTGAACAGTATTCATCAACAACCTGTAATATTCTTGTTTTGAAGACAAATCCGGGTAGATTTCTGGGTTTACGTTTACAAAATATCACGACATATCAACGCTGACAACTGAGTCCCACACGTGAAAATATACCTTAAAAAACGCTTTCGTGCCTGTCAGGAGGGTACCTTTTCACGTTTTGTATGCCTGACCTAAATCTGATGATTACTCATGTGGCTCCAGTTTGTTTAATCATAAAACACATCTCCTTAAATATATATTTGGCTGGTAATGTTGACTGAACGGGCGTATTAATCTTCGTAGCTGAATTATATAAAAAATTACCTGCACATGGTACCATGGTTAGACTCATTAATCAGATTTTCTCGCCCACTCCCGAACATTGTTTTTTTCCGCAATACCTAATCACCGAGTTCACTTAAGCAACATGCAGAGTGAGTGAGTGAATATGGTTTAATATCACGACGGGGAAGGGAAGGGAGGAGAGAGAAGGAACGAGGGTACCTACTTGTAACAGGGCAGATCTAATGCTGCTATTTTATGGTGCTGTCCCGCAGAAATATCATGCCGTAGGCAAACATGACACCACACTCAGTCACATTACACTGACACCGAGCGAACCAGTCCTTGTTCTATCCTTTTAATACTGAGCGTAAGTGAGGAAGCAACATTTTTTTTTTTTTTTCGATTAGAATAAAAGAAGGTGGTTTTTCCTACGAAGTAGGCTCTCATTTGCAAATTGTCCGGTAATGAGTCGGTCCATCCGAATCCTTTCGTCGGCAAAGTAAGGAGAACAGTTGACATTAAAACCTTCATTTTTGGCATGAACGTGCATTAGGGGACTGTAACCAACAAGTTCTGAGCTGACCTACTTAGGTGACCTATAAACCTTGATATTTTGAGAGGATTTCAGGTTATTTCTAGATAGAGGGCCCCCAAGTCATCTCTCGGCCGTCTCCCGTATTTCTAGATAGAGGGCCTCCAAGTCATCTCTCGACCGTCTCCCGAATCGTTGACATTAGAAAGTTGATTTTTGGCATGAACGTGCATTAGGGGACTGTTACCAGTAAGTTCTGAGCTGACCTACTTTTGATGAAAATTTGACCTACTTAGGTGACCTATAAACCTAGGAATTGGCAAAAACATGTCTTAGGTCAAGTTACACACTTAAATCATATCAAACCCTACTTTGTAGGTCCTGTGACGTTAGTCACACTGCCATGTGATATCAGAATGGTGGTTTTGTGACACAAATACGCTACGTGTGTCGACAAACAAGGAAATGCTATTTTACGTCTCCTTTTGTGGAAAGAAATTCCAAATCTCGTGTATTCACTGTTCTAATAAACAGTTGATAAACAGTTACCAATGGCGACAATTAGAACCAAACAGGTTACAGTGTGTACATTTTATGTTAACGAACCCCTGTCGTGTTAGTTACATGTATCATTTTTGATTTACCCTTTTTTAGGGGGAGTGAGGGGGGGGGTTAAGTCACGTTCCCCAACCCCATTGAGGAGATCAGTGATCGAGTGTATAGAGGCGCTAACAACATTAGATCGTTAAAACCTCCAAACAAGGTTATCTCCCCTTATGCCATGTGGATCGACCCTGCCTTCAGTCACTTATCGAGACAAACTCCGAACAGCGAATGTCAGCTAACGGCTATCGTCTAGGCTACAAGCACTGCTCGCAATTGAAATTATTATTAACACGCTCTCAGCGTATAGGGATTGCTGCGCCAATACAAACCATTTTTCACTGTAATAGTCTCGTTATTCATAACAAAATATCTCGGAAAATCTTATCATCAATATCCTACACTGTTTCACTGCTAGCGAGTTTGTGTTATTGCTTTTTGTTTTGTTTCGCATAAATATAGCCCATGCGTATGGAACTGCCGTAGTGTGTGATACAATGGATCCTATTACTGAGTAGGGGTGACAGCTTGTCAGTCGAGCATATGTCTACTGTTCAGCTTTGTGGCTGCACGCAAATCAAAGCGCCGTGTTCCAATCATGTTCTGGATATGCTAAAGGTACATGTTGGTATGACAGCCTTTCTGTCATTCAAGCCAGTTAGCAAATAAAAATACAATGAACCTATGGTGGTTTGTCACTCGGTAGCCTCTCCCGCTATAACGCTGTACTGTTTGGAAGGTCTCATTTTCAAATCGAAAATTTACCAATCGAAAAATCAGCTTCGCCAGTAGACTGTTTCAATTAGCTCTGGAGTCCACACCGAGTAGCTGTCTTATATTCTTCGGAACTGTGCTAGTGCATTCGACTGCGGTCAGGGGTGTATTGGACCCCTGTTATGAGGATGGACTGAATCACAGGCTCGCAAAACAAGAGTTTTGGGGGTGTGGACGGTGGTATTACGGTGAAATATATAACCCCATGTTTTATATAATACTACAACAAGGTATGAAACGCACTTTGGGTGAATCGAGAAATAAAGGATTTACCGCCAAACAAACTACATCAGCATATTCTACTTGTAGCAGAGATGAAGCAGAGATATTCGCTATCTAGTGAACATTCACATCTGGAAGATTTAAAGCCCTGTGTCGTAATTAATGTTGATCAACGCTTGTAAAAACAATCTACGCAGAGGTGCCCCTACATACATTTCGACCCTTTTTTTAATCTTAATAAAGTTAATAATATCTATAAAAGGTCTCTAGGCATCGAGAATCTTGATCATTCCAAACTTTCCCCCAAAAGTACCTTTACTTGACTTTGTGAACGGATATCACAACTGAGACCCAATCTAGGTAAACCAAGATGGTGTATCAGGGAAGTATTCCGTGATATTATATGAGTATACTGTCATTGAATTGAGACCGAGGCGTGGGGAATCTAGGAACAGTTAGATTATGGCGGGCTTCGTTCTCAATTCTGATTGGTCAGTCGCGACAGCTGATCAGTGCCTGGCCTCTCTTTCCGAAGGCGTGTCGCTACTGACCAATCAGAATTGAGAACGAAGCCCGCCATAATCTAACTGTTCCTAGATGGACGGACAGTTACGTTGGATATTGAATCGCTCGGCAAAGGTAAAAAATTGCACAAATTTACTAATTTGACGACGGGAATATATAAAGTGATACTTGTAGAATATGCTGATGTATTTTGTTTGGCGGTAAACCGTTTATTTCTCGATTCACCCAAAGACCGTTTCAGTCCTTTATGTTTATTTATATAAAGCATGGGGTTATATATAGAGACCCCATATTTCGACATTTCACCCTAATACCCCCCACCCCCCCACCAAATCTCTTGTTTTGCGGGCCTGTGGTGGAGAATGAAGCGGTTGGTCAGCGTCGGGCATCTCAGACTTGTGTTCTGAATAACAATTTGCATTCTACTCATATTAAGTCTCACCGTTTTTGCCATTTCTTATATCTAACGGTCACATGGTTCATCACTCTCCATCAGAAGACTTGATAGGGCTATAACATCATTGATCTTGACTATTGGTATCTAATACCGCTCAAGCCAGTGCTGGGGGGGCCATGTCATGTCATTCAACATCAATTCCACGTAAAAGTGTCCGTCACCAAAAAACTTTTTGCACAAAATTCACCCCACATTTTATGTAGTCCATATATTAGCATGGTGTCTTTTGTTTTCGCTTCCTATAATCTCTGAGAATACGACAATATCAGCGAAGATGTACTTTAAATGCGAATTATTTTTTCAACAATTTCTAAACCTGACCAACTCGGGAAATTCGAAAATGTCAAGGACGAAAAGTTGCATTTTACTGAAAGGCATACCATTTAAAAACATCAGTTAAAAAGATATGCTTTTGACCTGTAAACTGTATACATTGGAAAAAATAACAGTTCAGTCTTTATTTCATAATTAGAAGTGATAAATTCATAATAGGGATATTTTTTTGAAGAAAATGTGTAATTAATAAAGCTCTTTTACTGAGGATATTTGAAATGCACACTCGTGACTCCGTCACGATTTTGTTTGTGATTCCGCCACGGACTAGATTTAACCCCTGTGATGACTCACTCACCCTTTTCCTTTCAGGGAAAAAGTCTTGGGTAGACTATAAAAGATTCGTAAGAGATGACATATAAGAATAATCAGATCGAAACACAACATTAGAAAAATTAAACAAGCAACACTAGTCAAAACGAAGGACTTTCACTGTGATTATGTCACGGACATTTACAAAGATTATACAATGAAAAATCTGCAATATTTCGGAGGATATTATATTTAGTTTCAAACTTGACAGCAGTAACTAAGCCATAAGACGTAGAAAGGCTGCTTGAGCAGAATACATTTTCAGTAACGAACGGTGGCCACCCGCTTCCGCAGCCACTGACGATGAAATCAGCATTTTGCTGCCCATTTGCTCAGGATTACCCCACCTGAAGCCATTTGCTTTTATTTTGTCAGTAAAATCCTAGTTTTGCATCTACTCCACTCATCAGGTGATCGATCTCGACGAGCGCTTCAAGTTGACACCCTCCCCAACCCCTTAGGGCCAATATTGGCCCACCTCGACCCATTTGATGGGGGTTTCCCCCATATTCAGGCGTAAAGTCCTATTTCCGCATTTTATTTTTTTATGATAATCTTAGTTTTGCATCTATCCCACCCATCACGTAACCGACCTCAACGAACACCCCAAGTTGGCTCCGCGCGTGACACTTTAGGTCTCATTTCGGTCCACCTAGACCCATTTGACTGCGTGTCCAGTCCGGTTTGGGGTTTTTTCGCATTTTTCCCGGGAAATTTCTAGTTTACATCCATCCCAGTCAGTCACGTGGTCTCTTCTCCATGTTCCCATGTCAATCCTTCACCAAACATGCCCTTTGACTCGAAAGTGACCTCGACCGGACGTCACACCTCCTCCCTTCCCCATCCCAAAAATGCGACGAGACTTGCTCTTTCTATTCCACTGAGCCTGTCCTCCAATTTGTGCGAGTTTATTAAATACGAAATGCTCAGGGAAAATACAAGCGTAGCAGGATCTCTAACTCGCAGGGGATATTCGGATGAATGAGCACAATATAATACGAGATTTCCAATCACTATCAACACTATGCATACCGGTACTAAGATAAATTCTACACTCAACAAAAATCTACTCGGAGTCTGACCCATGTTAGTATTTGTATTTCAATAGCAAGCTCTGCCCCGAAGCCGTTTCTTGTCTTCTTTTTTTCTCTCTCTCTGTCTTCTTTGTTGAATAATTGTTATCGAAACATCTGTATAGATTGATTTCGCTTGTTGGACTTCTCCATTAGAAAATTAAACTTGATGAACGCAGACCCTCAAAAAACACCATGAAAAAAAAATAATTACCATGAGTTAGACTCCACTTTTCTCAACCATTAATTCCTCTGTGTTGGTATGCTATTTTTACTACATTATCTAGAAAATCTACCTGAAACATAGCCTGTTGATTTACCCTTGAGATTTTCTACCTTTAATTAGTAATTAACTTCCAAGCAACTGCTATTATCCCTCTAGGCGAAATCGTTGTATCGGTAGCCGTCAATTTGTTTGACCTCTCGGATTGCTTTTTTGCTCAGTTTTTCTTACATGTTCTATATATATATATATATGTTCTTTTGTACAAGTCTGTACATCTGTTTTCTTTCCTTCAGTGTACCATACTGACGAATCAATGGGCATTTCCCTTTACTCTTAACATATTGAAAATGGGTTATGTTATTTTATTTCAGCCTTTACTCAACAATAATTAATAATCAGGACACAAGTAATGAGCCTGTTCCATTCATTTCCAGATCCTGTAACATCCCTCTCATTTTTTAATGAAGATATAATTCCTGAACCAGAGCAAATTGACCCTAATTAATATAACCCAGTAGATTCAGATTTTCTCAAAAAATGTTTTAATCCTATTCCACTTAACGATATTGACCAAAGCAAAACCCCGAATGATGATATGAAATTTTGTACTGGAACAATATAGATATCCACCAATCAAATTATTTTACAGAGACCATTCTTCTACAAGAACCACAGCTAAAAAATCCCGACAATATACATATATCTTTTTTGAATATGAATGCTAGGAGTCTGAAAAAAAAACACTTTTCTGAAATTTCTGGTTTTATTTATAAATTGAAACGGTGGTCTCGGATTTTCCGAGAGTTGGCTGCACCCCTCAACTGAAACAATGTTTGGCGAGGCCTTTCTCATCAGCTAGAAGCAAACAACAAAGAGGAGAGGGGCGTATTCTGTACCTCAATGACACGATCCAACCTCGCAAAGTTGTTATTTCGAGATTATGACGGTGAATTGAAAGCCCTTTTATTGAAATCGATTTTAACAATACTAAATATATTATTGGTATTTGTTATCGACCCCCTGGAAAGAACCTAACATTTCCAATACCCATATCGTCTACTCTCAAAATTACGGCTGATATCGAAAAACGAAAATGGGCCCTGATGGGCGACTTTAACGTTGACCTGCATCCACAGCCCATCGAAGGATTTCCTGGAACTTTTGAAAACAAATTACTTTCTTCCATATATAACTAAACCAACTAGGGTTAGAGCCCATTCAGCAACGTTAATAGATAATATATTCCTAGATTTTCACGAAGACTATTTTGACGGGCATTTTCCTGACAGGTATTATACCGACCGATCATTTACAGAGTTTTCATGGGCTGAGATTATGACCCTGTTCATCAACAAATATCTTATCGACGAAAGGACGAATGTAAATAACGAATGAAGCATTCAAACAGGAATGTTGTTATTCAGGGAGACAGCGACGATAATATTGCACTTTAAAATTTTCATACTGCGTTTAATCACATTGAACAGAACTTTGGGAAGAATCTTCAAGTTATTGCCAGGAAACCAAATTTAGAGTTTGCCACCAGGTATCGCCACCTGTAGGCACAAGTGTGCGAAACACAATCTCAAGCGACATCCTATGGCATATGAATACCAAATTTGAGAAGAATCCGACGAACAGTTGTCAAATTATTGCCCGGAAACAAATTTCGGATTTTCCCCCCAGGTGTCGCTACCTGTAGGCAGAAGCAGGCGAAATACAATCCCAAGGGATATCTCATGGCATGGTATCTGCATACCAAATCGGAGAAGAATCCGATGAGCGAAATCAAATTTAGATTTTGAGACGAGGTGATGCCACCTGTAAGCGCAAGTGGGCGGAACGTAATCCCAAGCGACATCTTATGTCATGGTTTGTTCATACCAAATTTGAGAAGAATCTGATGAGCAGTTCTCAAGTTATTCCCGGGTAACAAATTTGGTTTTTGTCACCAGGTGGCGCCACCTATAAGTACAGGTGAGCGAAAGGCAATCGAACGCAACATCTCCTGGGATGGTACATGCATGCTAAATTTGAGGAGATTCCGATGAGCAGTTCTCAAGTTAATTGCCGAAAACAAATTTTGATTTTAACACCAGGTTGCGCCACCTGTAGGCGCAAGTGGGCGAAACGCAATCTCAATCGACATCTTATGTCATGGTATTACCAGAAAACAAATACGGGATTTTGCCACCAGGTGGCGCCACCTCTTAGTGCAAGTGAGTGAAAGGCAAATCCCATGCAACATCTCCTGGCATGGTACATGCATGCTAAATTTGAGAAGAATCCGACGAGCATGCAGTTCTCAAGTTATTGACCGAAAACAAATTTCAGATTTTGTCACCAGTTGGCGTCACCTGTAAGAAGAAGTGGATGAAACGCAATCCCAAACAACATCTCATGGCAAGGTACAATGTATGCATGCCTAATTTGGGAAGAATTCGATGAGCAGTTCTCAAGTTATTGCCCGGAAACCAAATTTAGAAGTTGGCGGGTGGTATTGCGTTTCAGCAAGATCCACCTGAAGGTGGCGCCACCTGTATGCGCAAGTGGGGGATACTCAATTCCAAGCGACATTTTAAAGGTTTCAAAGTAATCGCTTGCAGCACAAAAGAACGGAAAGAACCCTAGTTGCGCCACCTACAGACAGATCTCTCTGAAACACAATAGCAATGAACAACTTGTCTCAAGGAATGTATATGCCAAATATCGAAGAAATTCGACAAAGCATTTAGAAGTTATCGCTTGTGAATTGAATGGACAACCACGGGCATCCACGGATATGCACAGAAGATTGAAACAAGACCCTGTGGCGCCACCTTCAGGTGGATCTTGCTGAAACGCAAGACCAACCCACATCTGGTCACAAGGAATGTATATTCCAAATTTCAGAGGAATTCGACAAAGCATTTGGAAGTTATCCTGACATTCATGAGCTTGAAGGGACACGAAGAAGCGAAACTCAGTGGCGCCACCTTCAGGCAGATGTTGTTGAAATGCAGTATCAACCGGCGTCTTGACACAAGGAATGCGTATGCCGATTTTCGGGAGAATCAAACAAAGCGTTTGAAAGTTATCGCTTGCAAAGAATTTGAACCGACATCCACGGACAGGAACGGACATGAAGAAGCGAGACCCAGTGGCGACACCTTCGGGCAGATGTTGCTGAAATGCAATAGGAGCCGGTGTCTTGTCGCAAGAAATGCGTATGCCGAATTTCGGGAGAATCCACGGAGGTTTGGATGTTATTGGTTGGGAAAAATTTAAACGGACATCCACGGACACAAAGAAGCAAGACTCATGTTGACCCAGTACCGCCACCTTCAGGCAGATGTTGCTGAAATACAATACCAACTGGCGTCTTGTCGCAAGGAATGCGTATGCTGAATTTCGGAAGAAACCAACAAGCGTTTGGAAGTTATCGCTTGCAGAAAATTTAAACAGACATCCACGGACATACATGGACATCCACGGACACAAGAAGCAAGAACCATTTTGATGCCCCCGGCCGCGTTGCGGCAGGGGACAATAACAGCTGTTCAATTCAACAAATACTTCAGCACAGCTGCATCCAATTTATTCCCACTGTTGCACTGACATTTAGTGAATATCTAGGTCCCACAAATAATAAACGTCTTTAGTTTAATTCTGTAGCTGATAATAATGTTATGGATGTAATTAATGCCCTAAAATCGGCATCTCTCGGACTAGATGGAATTCGCATGTCTTTTGTTCCTATATCGCGCAATTTAACTTTTCCCAACTAGCTTTGTACCAGACGTCTTTAATTCCACAAAGGTGACCCCAATTTTCAAAGCCGGCCAACCTACATGTATGTATTTTGCGAACTGTACAGACCAATATTGGTTTTGCAGTGCTTTTGTAAATTCCTAGAAAAAAATGCTGTAAACATGAGATCATGCTTACAATCAAACAATGTTATTTCTATCAATCAATAAGGATTCAGACGCAATCACTCGAACTCATTAGGGACCATCTCACTCTATGATATCTTGACTGCAGCAAAGGAATCTAGAGATTATAGTATTATCACATTTCTGGACCTTTCCAAAGCATTCGACACGGTTAATCATCCCATGTTATACCATTATGGATTCCGGAGATTATGCAATGATTGGTTGAATAAAGTTACCTCTCCGGTAGATCCCAGTGTGTAACTTAAGATAATATCTCGTCCTCTTCTATCGATATGTTCCCCAAGGATTTATCCTAGTCCCATTACTTTTCTTGCTGTACACTATGCCAAAAACATGTCTGATGCTATTAATGATATTAGAAACTGGGGGTAACCGTGTTAGTCTGTGTAGTATAAAAGAATTATAAAGGGTGGCACCTTTAAGACTAACTAAGGTCACGAGGTTTCGCAGATAGTGGATATGTGCTTCGTCATGTGAAGTCACCTCATACCTTGCGTCACCCGACAAATAGATATCCAATATCTGCGAAAGTTCGTGACCATTAAACTTAGGTACCACCCTTTGTTATTCTTTATTACTGATATGTCTCTGGAACTGAAAAATCTGTATTCATGGTTTTGTTCTATAATCGGTTGTCACTGAATATTAAGAAAACGAAAAATATGGTGATCAACCCAGACATAAAATATTAAAAACACAGAGGACACTCGCCTCAACTGTTTATTTGCAAATTGAACAAGATAACAATTTCAAATTCCTCAGAATTATCCTGTATAATAAACTGAACTGGACAACTCACATTGCACTTGTAAAAACGTTAATCGAAATATTGGATTGGATTGGATTAATCATATCAAAAGCTCGTGAATAAAAATACAGTGTTTATTTTGTACCGTATTATGTTGATGGTATTACCGAACTTTCGTAACGTTCTCTGGAGTAAGACCAAAAAGACTCATTTGAATTCGCTAATTACACTCCAGAAGCGTGTAATACGGATAGTCACTTTATCCAGTAAGCGTGAACACACGAAACCCCTCTTTGCCCGACATCCACCATGCCGCTTTCGGAGCTATTTTACACATTTAGCTTCAGTCCATCGTTATGAGACCAGGTAGAGTAAAATAAATCCATATATAATAAACCTTTTTATCGACCTAACTTCTCCTATACCATACTGTTGAAGTTTTGGGTTCTCGGGAATGGAACAAACTCCCATTACTGCTCAAATTAATTCCATCATCGTCGCTCTTTAAAGTTTAGCTGAAAACCCATCTGTTACAAATTTAACCTATTCTCATAATATAATCGATTGCACATCGCCATTTTTATATATAATTCAATAACTATTTTGTTAAACTATGCAACTTTAAGAGAACATATATATTTATTGGGATAGAACAAGCCCTCTTTAGTTTCATTACCGCCTTACATTAGTTAGCACTGTCCTACTTTAAGTATCTATCTATTCAAGGAATGCCATTATAAATATATTAATATAAAATACTTTTGATAGGATATTAATTTGTCTACTGGTACCTGGAATTAGAGAAATGTTGATTTCGTTATCGTGGGCGGCGGAAGAGGTCCCCCCACCCCCCTCATGTTCAATGAGCGAATAACACTGCTTTATTTATTAGGTTCTTATGTCGATCTTTTAGCTAATGTTTATTGCTTTAGCCATATATAAAATAAAACATCGTTTGTATCGATCTACCACTCTATCTTATCTGTGTATAGCCTCTGTGATAATTAGTCTACATGGTGGCTTAGTACATGTATGCATGCAAGAGAAAATATATGACAAAAAATAACCGGTTTATCCACAAGTAAAGGGGGAAAAATACTATCATCATCTACCCAGAAGTATTCCATCTCCAGGGCATTCATAACTCACACCAGTTCAGAATTAATGGGCTGATGGGGTAAATTATGTAGGTCAGTATCTTTATAGGTCACCAACCCAATCTAATGATATAGTTTATTCTGGTGAATAGCATCTAGAGGAGATGAAATACGTGTGGACTATCTGTTGGTCATAAACTAGTATGTGACATGATACTTCCGTGTTTGCCTGACATGCATGGTTTCCTCTGCATTAATGTTCTGGACACCACTATGCATTTCGGAAGGTAATATCGAGTACAACATATCGAGACTTTTGATAACTGTCTTTTAGACTGAAGCAAAGTGGGACTTCTACTTTTCACTATGTATGGTCCCTCCTGGATTTTTTTACATCTAAATTTCGTAAAATAATGTGTTGTGGTGCAGTTTGACCGAATATTTTTACTTTGTAGAACTTGTGTGATGTATGTGGTTTTCAATCCAGATGTAAAATTGTGCTATCTAGTGCATTTTGACATTATATAGTTTGAATATGTGAAAACATTTAGACTTCTGGCTAAACGTAAGGAACTCAGTCACAACCCATATTTTGAAAGTGAATAGGCCTGCCAATTTTTTCAAAGCTGAATTAAAACGGGATGGGTTCAGCCTTCGTTTTTCATTTGAGCAGCGAGAAAGGTCAAGCCATGGTCAAGCGTACCCCAAGTGGGTGACATGAGTTTGCACCACGTTTGCTGCCACAAAGGGAATTTCAATTTGCTCTACAAAATGACTGTATATGGCTAATCACACATGTCCAGTTGATCATATCAATTATATATCGTTGCAAAATGGTCGAAGTACTGATGAACGCGACGTTAACCCCTAAGTCCCTAGCTCACTAGAATCAGTAACGCACGATTAAATCACGAACAATTACTGGATTTTAAGATTGTAAGAGATTCTTTTTTATCGAGCAGCTAGTTCGGAAGATCTTTTCTGTCGGGTAAGAGAAAAATCGATTTTGGGTTATTTGAGAGAAATTGGTCTGTTGCATAAATTTTGATTGATGTACAGGATTTTAATGTGTTGTGTTGATCACTTTTAGATTGTTGAGATGTTGGCTTGTTTTGTTGGCATATTTAGACAAGAATTTTGTACCACGGTCGCTATATAGCTGAAATATTAGTGAACGCGACGTTAAGCTATAATCCTCTCCCTCCCTCCCTCTGATTTTTCATTTTGGAGAACTCCGTAAATTGGAGCGATATACAAGAGGTGGAAACAATTGACGTCTGGCGACTAAAGAGCAACCATATGACTATACAGGAAACTTCTCTCGGCACCTAACATTCAGACCCGAGAATACGGTGGATTCTCATATGTAGCCTTAGTATCTCAGCCGCGCTTTTATTGCAAGACGTATGCATCACATAAGTGATGCATATACTTTCCAAGAATTGTGCAGACGTTCACCCTAGAAAACAAATGAGTTTTCAGATGTAAAACGCTGCGTTATGGTGCATTCTGATTGTATGATTATCACATTTGGCATTCTCTCCGGAAACCATCATAACTATGCTAGATCTAATGTTTTATATATTTTCTCTGCCCCCTCTGCCGTCCCTGTAATGGCCCCTATTTGATCTCCCTAGGTTTGATAGCGTACATTCTACAAGAAAGGTTTTGTAGATGAGCTGCACATCTCTTAACACTGACGCCCCAAACGAGCATATTCAAAGTGATCTCTTGTACTAATAATTCTCCGATCACCTAATTGATATAATGGCCCACATGTATGTGCATAGAAAGTGTTTATCACTTAACCCAGCACCCATGCAGTACCACACTATCATCATATGACTTTAAATTGATGTATGGGCATCACATGTATGGAATACCATCACATGGCAGACTCTCAGCCGAAATCCATCCAGAATTACTTGATGGCCTATCAGCTTAGGTCGATCCCGCTCTCTAAATGGAGGTAAAAAAGGTCGTTTTTGCTTAACTTTTGATTCCTTCTCAACCAATGCATCAAACTTTCAGGCGCATTGATTTATCTATTGTTCCATGTCATAAAATTATTTGCCATGTGAAGAACCGGCCAATGTTGTTTAAACAGCGCGAAGGATATTTGGCCTATTATTATGCAAATTAGATGACAATTTACTTTTTTACTACCATTTAATGCGGATAGATATGTCTGTATGCGCCTCAAGAGGATTTTGCTGAATTCATTATGTGAACAGATTTATTGAGCGAAAACGACCCTTTTTACCTCCATTTTAGAGAGCGGGATTTCCTTATCCGGCCTGTATATCCTGAAAGCCTTCATCACAGACCATGTTTTCCGGGTCTAATGTTTATTATGTATAAATTGCTAGATACTTTCGTTTAAAGCAGTCACATGATTCTCAAATCTACTAACATAAAATAAACCAGTGACTACATGGATCTTCTCAGGGGGGTGACGATTACTTTCCAGGAGGTCACACTGACCACATTCACCTCCAGGTGATCCAACAGAGGCTTCAACTCTGAGGGAATGAGAGTACTTTAGGTGGCCCGACACCAATACATCACAACAAATAATAATATATCAAAAATCAACATTCTCAAAATTGGTCATGTACAGATATGACGACAGGAATCATTGAAATTTCGATCACGGATATAACATCTCATAACGCCGCCAAGAAAATCATTCAGGGTGGAAAGACATTTTGCAGATAGTCTAACCATTCAATGACTACTTATATGATGTAGTATCTGGCTAGAGGGTTAATTGTTGTCACAAGTGTATTCATGACTTTAGAAAGTCATGCATGGGGCCTTCACAGATCAGGGCCGGCGGAAGCAATCCTTAATTGGGGGGAAGGGGGGGGGGGGCAGGCTACTAACATAGCATTTTGGGAGAGGATCGATGGGCCGCCTAGCCCCCGAAAGTTCCTGGGGTCTAGATCGCGAATTTCTGGCGAATAAATTCACTCTGCAATGAAGTGTATGTTTTTGTTCTTTCCAAAACATTTTACTATGAAAACGCAATCGATGGTAGTTTGCCTGCATGCGATGGTAAATTAGAAAAATCTATGTATAATAGAGTAGCCTAGACACATTGTGTAGACGTAACTGATATAATTAATATGGGTAATGGAATGCTGATAAATTCATTGCAGAAGTAGCGCCATCTACATTCATAATTCAAAAGTATAAATATATAGCGCAAAAAGAAGAAAAAATTGTGAGAAAAACACTCCATCCCGTCCGTCATAATAGTTACTTGCGGGAAATAACCGCGAGAAGGGAGTACTTGCGGCAAAATTATTGGAGTGGCGGAGGCCCAAGCTTCCCACTTCACCGGGCCTGCAGATTTCACTGTTGCTATATGAATTTGTCTTTGGCATATGGAAGGCTATAAACATTTTCAATCATATTCCTGTGGAACAGAGAATACAACCCCCCCCCCTCCCGCCCCCCGCAAAAACAACAGCATTCTTATTATCAAGTCGAAACAAACAAAATAAACAAATCCTGTAGGCCTACATGTTTTCAATAATAGTAAACGTAACAGGGATTTGGTAGTAAATGTCATGCGATTTGATGTTCATTGGCATAGTCGACTTTAAACATGGCCACTTTCGATCATTGGTATTAACTGCATGAAACAAAGGTATAATGTGACATACAATATTTGGAATGCAATTTCAGTCAATGTAATTAAACGTATGTGTCAAAAGGTTGTAACACAGTCAGATGTCAAATCAGCACAACAATTTGCTGATATATCAAATGCTACTATTGTGAGATTCAACACTGCGGAACCCGTATTTTTCAATATTGCAAGCCTTCCCATCCTAGCCCGAATCCCCGTCTTACCCGACAGTCCCAAGGTGGCTAACATTTCATCCTAACGTGCAAAAGTTATACAGCAAGCACAAACGTAGAAATGCGGATGCATGTGAGAGAGCTAGGAAGCATCTATAATACTCTGTCCCATGTATAGCTTGTGACAGTCGTCGAATATTCGTTTTGCATTTTGAATATAGGGAAACTCAGGATGAACACGTATTGTTATAGACGTAACCTTGTACGACAACCCGCGCAGGCATATTCACCAATATGATACCTTACGTTTAACATAGGAGGCATATAATGGAATGTGTTATGCCTACCAATGCCACGAACTCAAATGTTCGTCTCAAAGTATTGATGTGACCTACTGACCCATTCAAGGGATTATCCTTACAAAACCATAATGACTTTTCTCGTGGAAAAGCAATTCCACAAAACCGTACTGGAGCCACAGATGTCCTTTGATCTACGTATTAACAGCAAAATAAACGAAATTCATTACCTGGATTTTGTAGACAGTACGGCGACCTACTGACCTACATAACGGACACCTGACCTACTGACCTACATAACTGATACCTGTCCATAATATTAAACGTTTGCGAACAATGTGGACCATAGCCCATACATATATCTTCACAATACTTAATTGCAATATTTGGTCAATAGATTTTGGTACACATCTAATATTGTGACCATTTCCCCTGAATTTCATGTTAATTAATAATTAGTTCGATCTTTGAACAATCTTGGGAAGAACAATTGTAAAGTAGATGTTGAAATTATTTCGTCAAGAACTGAAACAGAGTCTGTAGATAAGCTAGCTGTTAAGTTTTTATATTGGTGTCTCTTCCAATGTACAACGATGACAACAGAGAAAACATATCCTAATTTTCATTTTAAAGTCAAGATAATGACCTATTGACCTACTGACCTACTGACCTACACAAGGACAAAATTTGATCAATCAAAACAGATTTTCCATTAGGAAACGTAACATATACATTAGTAAAAGGAGAGAGAGAGAAGAGAGAAGAGAGAGAGAGAGAGAGAGAGAGCGAGAATTAAGGTTTAAAGTCGCGTTCAGCAATATTTCAGCTATATAGCGACGATCAAACAACATTCTAAGTATTCAAGTTAATAACTCAGTAAACTAATGCATTAAAAACATGAAAATGCATAAATAAATAAATTTATACAACAAACCGATCTCTCTCAAATAATCTAAAATACAATCTTCTTTTACTCGACAAAAAAGATCTTCCAAAGTAGCTGCTCGATAAAAGTTATCTCTGACAATCTTAAAATCTATACAGTCGATAAGAATATGTTTCACTGTGAGATCTTCGTGGCATGGAATACACCTTGGGACTGGCTTTTTTTCAGCAAATGCTCGTGAGTTAATCGTGTATGGCCGATTCTACATCGTCTAAAGATGGCCTGATCGAAACGTTTCTGGCTGTTCAGATGAGTATAGCCTACAGTTTTTTTGAACTTGTGAAGTTTGTTATTATCCATAGTATCCCACAAAGATTGAAACAACTTTCTCACATAAGCACAGATAGATAGATGGTCTGAAATCACTTTATGGGATTCCAACAGGACCAACCTCGTCATCTAGGGCTGCCTTAGTCATTTTATCAGCTTCAGTATTACGTTTGATGTCAAGGTGACTAGGTACCCCACAAAACTCAACATTAATCTGTTGATCAAGTCTACGGTCATACATTTGTAGAATATTCAAGATGGTGGGATGAGTTGAATTTCCACTTTCAATCTCTTGAAAGCATGACAGTGAATCTGAGAATATGATATATGTCTTCCTTTTAGTGGACCCAATACCTTCTAAAGCCGACCATAGAGCTTTTGCTTCTGCAGTGAATATCCAACTATTACCTGGTAGTCGATTGGTTTTAGTTTTGGAACTAAAGATAGTAGCACATGCTACTGGAAATGTGTTGTAATATGTTACCCTACCCTCTAATTTTTGGGAGTTTTGGCAAGTTCCCTGGTCCTATATAAGTGCCTCTAGAAGCTTACCAACTCTTGTTTCAGATTGGTATAAATCCATAGAAGGAAGCGTCCATGTATCGTCTAACGAAAAATCACTGTGATTTTTTTTTCCATTTCCGTGGGTTGAGGTTCGATGCTGAAACTGGACTGGATGATGGACTAATTATACAAGGCGATGATATCCATGCAAAGTCAGTCTGATTGTTGGAGGTGACGTGTACGGACATTTCCCCCACACGGTCATTTCCCCTGCGAACATCGTCGCTGTATAGCTGAAATATTGCTGGATCAAATTCTCTCTTCCTCCGGACATATATCCCCATCCAGGACATTTCCCCACTTGGACATTTCCCCATCCAGGACATTTCCACATCTAGGACAATTCCCCACCTGGACATTTCCCCATCCAGGACATTTCCCCACTTGGACATTTCCCCATCCAGGACATTTCCACATCTAGGGCAATTCCCCACCTGGACATTTCCCCATCTAGGACAATTCCCCACCTGGACATTTCCCCATCCAGGACATTTCCACATCTAGAACAATTCCCCATCTGGACATTTCTCCATCTAGGACATTTCCACATCTTGGACAATTCCCCATCTGGGCATTTCCCCATCTAGGACAATTCCCCTCCTGGACATTTGCCCATCTAGGACAATTCCCAACCTGGACATTTCCACATCTAGGACAATTCTCCACCTGGATATTTCCACATCTAGGACAATTCCCCACCTGGACATTTCCACATCTAGGACAATTCCCCACCTGGACATTTCCCCATCTAGGACAATTTCTCACCTGGACATTTTCCAATCCCTATAATTCGAAGCAGTCTTTTGACTATATTTTTTATGAAAAATTAACAAGTGTACATGTAGCATTTTTACAATAGAATGTCACAAAATAATCGACTCTGATCCTTGTTACCAGACATTCAATTGCTACTCATAAACTTCAACGGCTGGTGGTGCAGTGGAAGTGTCAACCCACTGGCACAGAGGTTGAGTAAATGGCATAAGCAGTAAAAGTTTCAATTCATGAGTTGCGAGTGGCAAATGAACAAGAACAAACAGATGAGTGATCAGTGACATATGATAGTATATTTCATTATTGAATTGATTTACCATGATATTCTTCACTGATTTTTTTTTTATATCAAACACTATGGTTTGTTTTGAAAGTAAAACACTATATATACAGTGATAAAACATATTATACTTTTTACCCCTAGGATGTTGTCATCGTCATATACGTCCGTCCGTCTGTCCGTCACACCTTTCTCGTTACCAAGATATCTTTAAACGACTTACCCTAGGCACACCAAATTTGTACCAGGCTCATGACCTGGAACCCTATTGAATCTGGTTGTGTATCTCGGATACCATTTCGCTGTTCAGTGTGAAGCTTGGCATAGATCAGCGATACATCAAGAAACTTTCAAGGAATGGCCGAACCAATTTCCCTGATTGGATGGAAACCTTGTAGTCCATCTTCAATTTATGCAAAATATTTTACGGTGTATATCTCTGATACCATTTAAGTGCTATATACGAAACTTGGTATAAAGCATCGATGTATCAAGAGGCTAACAATGAGTAACCACATCAGTTCCTCTGAGTGACGAGAAGGATGGGCGGCCATCTTTAATTCATGCAAAATTCATTAATGATCACTATCTCTGATACCGTTCAAAGTGCTTGATGTAACATTTTGTATACATCATCGATACATCAAGAGAATTACGGTGAATGACAGAACTGGTTTCTCTGATTGGGCGGAAATCTTGACCATTTTTAATTGTTGTCGTCATGTACGTCGGTCCGTCTGTCCATCACAGCTTTCTCTTTACCAAGATAAAGAACGACTTGCACTAGGTAAACGAAACTTGCAGTGCACATCCATATGCTCGTAACCCAGAACCCTATTGAAACTGAACCCGATTGGTTGGAAACTTTGGCGGCCATCTTTAATTTATGCGAAACCATTAATCCTGTGTATCTCGGATTCCATTTCGCTGTTTAGTGTGAAACTTGGTATTGACCATCGATACATCCAGAGACTTTAAAAATGACCGAACCAGTTTCCCTGATTGGGTGGAAACCTTGACGGCCATCTTAAATTTACGCGAAATCTTTGATGGTGTATATCTCTGATACCATTTAAGTCTTCTATGCGAAAGTTGGTATACAGCATCGATGTATCAAGAGGCTTGCAATGAGTAATCACATTAGTTCCTCTGTGTGGCGGGAAGGATTGGCGACTATCTTTTATTTATGCAAAATCATTAATGGTCTCTATCTCTGATACCGTTTAAATGCTTGATGTAAAATTTGGTATACATGATCGATGCATCAAGAGACTTACGATGAATGACAGAACTGGTTTCTCTGATTGGGAGGAAACCGTGGCGACCATTTTTAATGTATGTAAAACCATTAATTATCTATATCTTAGATAATGTTCAAGTGTTCAATATGAAACTTGGTACACATCATCGATGCATCAAGAGATATCGTAGATATATTAATGTCGGAAGCCATAAAACATTCTTTAGCTCTACTACATACACGAGATATCATTCATGGGATGTTTCTTTGTTTATAGAGTTGCTTGAATTTCTCATTAAAAATATCTATGTCAAATTTGGCAACACAATATATAAACAGCATATAGGTATTCCAATGGATACTAATTGTGCACCCCTATTGGCTGACATATATCTGTTCTCTTATGAATATGACTATATGCAGGCGCTTTCAAAAACCGATCCATTTAAAGTCCGTTCCTTCACATTCACCAAACGCTATATAGACGATCTTCTCGCTATGGACAATCGCTATATAAATGACGCAGTGAAGGATATATATATCCACCTTCACTGGATTTGAAGGAAACTGCATATAACCCTACAGGCACATCGTATTTAGACCTAATCCGCCCCTGAAAGCACCACTTAAAACAGTGGGCATTCTCTCTCGTCGACTATATGACAAAAGAGATGATTACAATTTCGACATCGTAAACTATCCCTTTCTGGACAGTAATATTCCAGTGGGACCTGCATATGGCGCATACATACCACGCCTAGTAGCATTTGCTAGATCCTGTGTTAAATGTGACGATTTTAATCAACGTCACAAAACATTGTTGCAGAAACTTATAAAACAGGGCTACACCACCAAGCGTCTCCACTCAAAGTTTCTCAAATTTGGCGATACATATCGCATGCTGATAGCAAAATACGAGCGTAGCGTGCAAGATCTATGGCGTTACGTTTCGTAACTTGTGTCTAATTCCGCTTAACCCGGGGCTAGGGGCCGTATGAACCCATGTACTTCAAGATCCTCATGGTACTCATATGAACAGTCACAATCAAAGCGTGACTGAGATACATCATTCTTTAGATGACGACTTTACAACGAATATTATGGATTAAGAATACTGATCAGCGATATGGATTTGGTATTTTTTGAACATCATGATGTCTTGCCGGCATCATTGAAAACTGTTGACCGCTTCTCTCTTGCAGGAAACAAGTCTATGTTTATGTATACTATGATTGTCTTTTTGAATTTGGTGCTAATACTGTTATATGGAATATGGAATAGGTCTTTGGATTATGGACGCGGATATTCTCTAATGGACGACGGCTGAATTGTGAATGACGGACCAGACGCTTGTAATTACAACGAATGACAGAACCGATTTCTCTCATTTTTAATAATCTGTATATTTGTCACTTGACTGCTTGCTGTTTCTGACGTCTTGAAAATAGCAAGGTTCAAATCGAATACATTATGAATGGCTGGTGCCCATGGGATTTTCAGATGCGCAGCTTCGTATTCTTTCTCCGAATTCTCTTTATATTAGTGATATTTCCGAAAATTACACTGACAAAATATTATATTTTTCTACCTTTTCTTAGAAGCAAACTGAAAATACATTCCTAATTAGATAAAAACTGCATCAAATTACGGATGGGGAATTGTCCAGGTGGGTAAAGGCCCTAGGTGGTGAAATGTACAAGTGGGGGAATCTCCAGAGGGAAATGTCCTAGTCGGGAAATATTCAGGTGGGAGAAATGCCCTAGATCAAATGTTGAATACATGTACATCGGCTGCGCTGAGCGGTCGCTGCCATGGACACGAATGTCCACACTCCTAATATATGCATGTTATTTACCGAGCGCCTACAATGATTATCAAACGAAACTGTCTCTGGCAGGTGGATTTCGCGTTGTCTGTTTTTCTGCCGAGAAGGAGTTAATCGCGTAGTTAATCGATGAAAGCTGGAAATCTACACGGTATACATATTTGTATATTCTTCGTATATTATAGACTGTAGATTTCGCAGAGAGGATAATAAGATGTGGACATGGTAACGTTGATCCTTGATACCGAAGACCGACCTGCGAAATCTGTACCACTATAGCCTCAAAGGAATTATTTAAAGGCACATATCGAACATGAAACACTCTTCAGCTTTTATACCAATAACACAAATATCCAGATTGAAGAAGAAGGATTATACTGTCACCTGATATATAGGCCTACACCTAAATAAAATACCGGATCGGTGTTATTGTGTAGGGCATTTATAGAACACCTTTACAAATATATTCCGCGTTTTGTATGTGGATGTATTATTACCTGCTGGGGAAGCCTTGGCTTACCAGTACGTACAAGAGCAATGACTTACCTGTGTACATGAACAGGTATAGCATTAGTCCAGCTATCACCACACCTAAACTCACTCGTTTAATCACCCAACCGTACTGTCGTCTGCTTGTCCCCTCCATAATAGGCTCGAAATAAAGTAAGAAGATGCTGTTTGGGTCCTGACTTCGAGACAGAAATATCACACTACCTGCTCATACCGTGTGGGTGAGGCATGTTTCTTGCTTCGGGGAATCTATATTGAACTGTGAATAGTTCTCTTAAGGCTTCAGTCCTATCAATCAACTTTTCCGTGAATATGAGTCAAGCCACCAATAAAACACATGAATATATCAAAACTGTTTTCTTTTCTCCCTGAGGTGAAGTCTGCTCTATTTCGTGTTCACCTTCAGTAATCGGTCAAGCGTAGCGTTATAATTTAATTAGCGTTATGCTTGACCGATCAATCTGTATTCAGTTACTGAGCTCTCTTCAGGCATGGAGCGCGACCTGGGCAGTATGCATAGTTAGTCAGTCAATCACACATGGAGTCTCGACTACAGACCAACCTGGCACACACTAACCGCGCCCCCTTGAAGGATCAGCTAGTTCATTCGTCAATTGTCAATTGTAATTCTACCAGCTGTTGTTAGTCGCTATTTTGCCACAACGTGGACTGGTTACATAATCCAATGTCCACGTACTGAAAACAACCAACTTAAAATTTCTTTGATAGGCATTTAGAAGTCGGCGTATATAACACAAGACTGTTATATAGATAACAACTTCTTTTAAAGTTGTTGTGGAGTTGACGTTTCGTTGGAGATACAATATAATATTGTACATTTTGAAGAAAAAACTGTTGAATAACGGTCCGTGTGATTTTTGTAGTTCAATTTTCATTTTTCGTTTTTGGTTTCAGAAAATCAAAAATTGAAATTTGACCGTCAATTTTTGTTTTTCTTTTTCGGTTTCTCAAAATCAAAATTGAAATTTGACCGCCAATTTTCAATTTTCGTTTCACTTCGCGCAAAAATGAAAATCAAATACTGGAAATTGCATCAGTTGTGCGTTTTTATTTTATTTTATTTTATGTTTTATTATTATTTTAACTGTTGACATATCAATGTTCAGTGCGCAAGCGGGGTATTCCTTTTTCTTCACAGCGCCTTTATTGTACTAAAGTCTGTCCATTTTAATTAGTCGTCTACTTTGGAGCTTGTCAAAAATCAATATTTAACAATTTTCTTTTTTGCAGCGTGTAGAACAAACTGAACTCTACAAAATGACTACCATTTCTCCGTGATATCGATAACATATCACGCTTGAAATAAGTTTATAATTCACTCCATATAAAACTCCAGTGCAGTTGTTGAGACGTCATAATGTATTCATGCTCACTGGCACAAAGGTATGGTGGCGGAGAGGGGCCATCGTCATTTCGCCATCGTACGTCAAAAAACAGAGCAATGGAGCGATAGAGCGATAGAGCGATGGCGATAGAGCGATAGAGCGATGGCGATAGAGCGATAGAGCTATGGCGATAGAGCGATAGAGCGATGGCGATAGAGCGATAGAGCGATAGAGCTATGGCGTAGAGCGATAGAGCGATGGCGATAGAGCGATAGAGCGATGGCGATAGAGCGATAGAGCGAAGTACATGACTGCGCATGTGTCATAATCATGCATATTCATACGGTGATAATCGTACCTCCAACACAAGAGAGCTCGCCATTAAACTCTAGTTATTATCAGGCGGATTCATGAATACTATAGGGGCCAGCGGCATACCACAACGATTACACAGATAACACAGAGAGATAGACCGATAAGTTTTATTGTATATGGGCTAAAATAATAAACATTGGCTAAAAGATCGACATAAGAATCTAATAAATAAAGCAGTGATATTCGCTGTCTGGTGAACATATACATCTGGAACATTTGAAATCAAGTTTTGTAATTAATGCTGATCAACGCTTGTAAAAAAGTCAACGTAGAATCGAAATAGAAGAGGTCACTCTCCCCCCCCCCCAAAATATTGGTGATCTGATTTACTCATAGTCTCGTAATTTTTCGTCAAATTCAACTTCTAGCTCCTCGGAAAGAAAAGACCAATTCGTCCGTCGATGCGTAAGTTGTTATTGTACATACAATATTTTATTGTACTAAACAAAAATGGTTGTATTTGTAATTAGAAACTCATGTTATACAACAAACAGATACATCGTCATTACACCTCGATTTATCTACGCAAACAACATCATAAGAGTCTAAACAGTAAATGCAGCGATGACCAATACTGGTAAAACAAGCGCCATTCGCAGTTCTTATACTGGAAATATTTATCGGTTTCGTACGCACATTTAAAGCGTTTTGAACACTTTTCAACCAAGGGATTTTTAACTACTTTCATTTTATATATAGAAAATTTAATAATAGAAATACAGTAGTTGAGTGGTTGATTTTTGGGTTGTAAAAGACCAAGTATAACTTTTTCTGGAGAAAATATAATTGGAACACCCGCCGAAGCGAACCAATTTTCCAGTAAACTCCACCAAGGGTAGATATGTTCACATTCCCAAAAGAGATGAATAATAGTCTCTGGAACTTTGCTACAAAATGTACATAAGTTAGATATATCAGGTTAAAGTTTATGTGCAAAAATGTTGGTAGTCAATATTCGCTTAATAATTCTGTATCGAAACCATTTATATTTCACATCTCTGTGTTACATTATTATTCCATATATACCACTCCGAATCACTATAATTTTTTTCAAGAACTGTTTAGTACAGTAAATCTAAAGGTCAAGAGATTTCTATATAACATTTTACAGTCTTTTTTTTACACTTATTAATAGTGAAATAGGGGGCGGTATCAACGGTATCATATATTGTTTCTGTAATAGTCCAAATCTCATGTTGTTTGCTGCTTTCCGTACTGCTTGAGTAGTATATAAAACTGATATTGACGCAACTTGACCTTTGACCTAAAAAATTTGCATATTGGGGAGGAAAACTACCTCCGAACACAGAAGAGTTCCAATTTTTACAGGTCACTGCGCAGATCAAGTGGTTGCCATGGTGACGTCACTTCCGGTGACGTGACCTTTGGAGCATGTGTTCTTCCCCTGTGAAGCCGTCGGCGGTGATGCGGTCGCGGGAAAAAGCCTCCGTGGACAAAAAAGTAGTCCCAAATACGCGGAGAGCTGAGGGAAATTCTCCGGCAATCTTCGGGACATTTTGGGAGCGAGAGGGGCCCCTAGGGGACCGATTGGGTTGAGTGAGGTGTCAAGGTGAAGCGCTCCTCCAGGGTGATCAAGTCATTGGTGGGTGTATGTAAAATTAGGATTTGTCCCGAAAATATAAAAAGCGGAACACGGACTTTACCCCTAAAATAGGGCCTGATTCGCACATTTGCATCTGTACGGTAAAATGCCTATATGGGTATAGGGGTGGTCATTTTTTGTGGATTTTACTATGGGTTGTGGGGTCTTGTTTTCTTCGTCTCACCACGTAAACCACGATGGGAAGGGTCTCTGAGCTAAGCGGTGAAATTTTTCGAAAAGTTCACGGAGGTCTGGATAGGCCCATAGGCCTACTGGCTCAATGGATAGGTCCATACTGGACAATTCGCACCTGTTCATTGCGATATGGGTTGTGGAATCTTGTTTTTCACGTCTCACCACGTAGAACACATGGGCGGGTTCCCGAAGCTAAGCGGTGAAATTTTTCGAAAAGTTCACGGAGGTATAGATAGGCCCATAGGCCTAATGGCTCAGTGGATAGGTCCATACTTGGCAATTCACACATGTTCATTGCGATATGGGTTGTGGGATCTTGTTTTTCACGTCTCACTACGTAGAACACGATGGGCGGGGTCCCGAAGCTAAGTGGTGAATTTGTTTAAAAAGTCACTGCGCGCATGCGTAGTGGGTAAATGGTGCTGGGTGGCCGTTTTGGGGTCTAAGTGAGACGCTAGTGGTCCAATGGTGTCGCAAGAGGTCTTATTTTGAAGCTCTCGTGGAGGAGCATCCGACTGAACTAATGTATCGTCCGTTTTCAATATTTTGCGCATGCGCAATCTGGCCGAAGTATAGAAAGCAGGCATTTTGGGGGTACGTGGAGGGGGGGGTGTTTGGGATAGAGATAGAGCACTATTGGACGAAATGGTTCGTGGGAGGTGTCAAAGTGAAGCTTTTGTGGGGTAGAGTCAGAATACAGGACATATATGGTACAATACAGGACAGATATTGTATAACATAGGAGAGATATGGTATAATACAGCACAGATATGGTATAGTACAAGACATATATTGTAAAATACAGCACAGATATGGTATAATACAAGACATATATTGAATAATACAAGATATATATTGTAGCATCCGGATGTAAAACCACAGTCCCGGATGTAAAACACTGAAAACCCCGAATGTAAGATGAGGTCCCGGATGTAAAACAAAGGTCCCCGGATGTAACTAGTCATACATACTTAGGTTATTATTATGGACAACATAGGTACAGTCCGGTCATACATAATTATGTTATTATTATGGACAACATAGGTACAGTCCGGTCATACATAATTATGTTATTATTATGGACAACAAACATACAGTCTGATATGTAATTTCTTACAATTAAGAAAAATTCAAAACGATAAATGTGTGAAGTACTAGCCAGATAAGCTAACTAACACCACATCACCGCGATGTATATATTATCAGGATACTGTGCTGTTCCCGCAAGAGTACAAGTACATGGACAAGAAAAATGTACATTGGTAGAGTATATGTATATGGACAGATTACATGTACAGGCACATAGTACATGTATAGGCACATAGTACATGCACATGTACTTTCGCTACTACTTGTACTGATGACGTCACCGATGACGTCATAGATGCTGTGGACATCCATCAAATCGGGGTCTACACCCCGAGAGCTAGAAAATGACACCTCCCACGGCGCATTCGGACCAATAGTGGTCCATCTCTACCCCAAACACACCCCCACGCACCCCCAAAATGACCACTTTACTTACTACACCCAACTGCGCATGCGCAGATTGACGCGACTTGCAATAAAAAGCACGCCATTCTGACTCTACCCCAAAAAAGCTTCACTTTGACCCCTCCCACGACCCATTTGGACCAATAGTGGTCCAGCTCTACTCCAAGCACACTCCCACGCACCCCCAAAATGCCTGCTTTCTATACTACGGTCAGACTGCGCATGCGCAGAATATTGAAAGCGGACGATGCATTAGCCCAGTCGGATGCTCCTCCACGAGAACTTCAAAATAAGACCTCGTACGACACCATCGGACCACTTGGGGCTCACCTAGACCCCACAACAGCCATCCAGCACTATTTACCCACTACGCATGCGCGCAGGGACTTTTTCAAAAAAATTCACCGCTTAGCTCCGAGACCCTTCCCATCGTGTTTTACGTGGTGAGACGAAGAAAACAAGACACCACAACCCATAGTAAAATCCACAAAAAAATGATCACCCCTATACACATACAGGTATTTTCCCGTACAGATGCAAATGTGCGAATCAGGCACGATTTTAGGGGTAAAGTTCGTGTTCCACTTTTTATACTTTCGGGGAGAAATCCTCAATTTACATGCACCCACCCATGACTTGATAGGCAGGCCCGATAAGCCGGAGACCGACATTAGCCCTTTTGGACATGGTTGATTGGGGTTTCCCCTATTGTAGGGGTAAAGTCCGTGTTCCGCTTTTTCCGTATTTTTGGGACAAATCCTAATTTTACATACACCCACCCACTACTTGATCGCCCTGGAGGAGAGCTTCACTTTGACACCTCATTCGACCCAATCGGTCCACTAGGGGCCCCTCTCCCCCCCCCAATGTCCCGGAGATTGCCGAAGATTGCCGGAGGATTTCCCCCAGCTCCCCGCGTATTTGAGACTATTTTTCTGTACGCCGAGGCTTTTCCCGCGACCGCATCACCGCGGAGGAATACATACCCCAAACGTCAGGTGACCGGAAATGACGTCACCAATGGCAACCACTTGACCTGCGCAGTGACCTGCAAAAATTGGAACTCTTCTGTGTTCGGAGGTAGTTTTTCTCCCCAGTATGCAAATTTTTTAGGTCAAAGGTCAAGTTGCGTTAATATCAGTTTTATATACTACTTGCCTGACATACTGATAATTATTCCAGAAAATTGGCTGCGCATTTATAAATGGACTGAAAAGAGTCAAATGACAAAAAAATTCGGTTATTATCTAAAATATCATTTCCAACCCGCACGTCTTTTCCATCCCAGTGACCTAAATGTAGAGCTTTATTATCAATTTTAATTTTTTCATTGTACCATTTCGTTCGAGAAAGTTTGACAGTTATTTGAAATTCTGTCCAGGCTAGAAGCGTGTCTCTCCAAAATACGTTTTCCATCGTTGGTATAATATTAGTTCTTAAGAATGCTGAACCAACTCCTATTGGGTCTATATTCTTTGGCATATACGTTTTCAAAATATTACCCCACTTGAAATTATCAGCTTGTAATATCCTAATCCACGATCTATTTTGTGCATGGATTACATATTAACAATAGGATTATCTAAACCGCCATGTTCAAGTGGTTTAACAGAAATTTTTCTGAAAATTTTATCAGGTTTCGAGTTCCAAACAAATTCAAAACAGTGTTTCTGGAATTCATTTATAAGTGGTTCGGGTGGGTTTGGAAGAGAGGAAAATAGATGGTTGAGTTTCGGCAACAACAAGCTTTTTTAAAATGACATTTCGTCCTAGTGGAGTCAATCATGAGTATGACAATATCTTTTAATTTATCTTTGTAATTTTTTCAACCTTTTCGGCCAAATTGTTTGTAAACACAAGACCTAATAGCTTAAAGTCACCTTGTGACCAGTCTAAATTCCATTTAGTACGAAACCACTGAGAAAATGTTGGTACTTGGCATAAAACTGCAATTTAAAACCACGACAAATTTAGACCCGCGAAGGAAGAATTAAAAAGGTGGGTCGGGGTACACTCCCATGTAATTTTAGATTTATTTCACACGCTTCTCTACTAATTTTCGGTCCATTTCAAGGTACCCCTCGTAATTATTGAGGGTGGAGAGACGAAGTGGTCCTTGGTCTCCGCTCTTTGAGACATTCCGTTCTTTGTGCAATGCGGGGGGTAATTATTGAGGGTGGAGAGACGAAGTGGTCCTTGGTCTCCGCTCTTTGAGGCATTCCGTTCTTTGTGCAATGCGGGGGTATAGGGGGAGAGGCAAATCTTAATACATTAATATCCTATCAACGTTCTCCAATAATTGAACATTAATAAGCGTCAATCCTTCTCCCCTCCGTGTCATTAATCAAAGATCTTTTTTTTATATATTCATAATGGCCTTCCTTGAATCAACTCAGAGTCGCTTTCTTGTACAGAAATTTTCTTAGTATGCATGGCGTTGATATTCATTTTGACCGCCATGAAAATCTTGTACCGACAAATACCGTGAACACAAAGGTAGGCAAAACTGTCGACTTGTCTCGTTTTGGTGTAGTCATGCGCAGTCATGCACTTCGCTCTATCGCCATCGCTGTATCGCTCTATCGCCATCGCTCTATCGCTCTATCGCCATCGCTCTATCGCTCTATCGCCATCGCTCTATCGCTCTATCGCCATCGCTCTATCGCTCTATCGCCATCGCTCTATCGCTCTATCGCCATCGCCCTATCGCTCTATCGCTCTATCGCCATCGCTCTATCGCTCTATCGCCATCGCTCTATCGCTCTATCGCCATCGCTCTATCGCTCTATCGCCATAGCTCTATCGCTCTATCGCCATCGCTCTATCGCTCTATCGCTCTATCGCCATCGCTCTATCGCCCTATGGCACGATGGCGAAGTGACGATGGCCCCTCTCGGCCACCATACAAAGGTCATTAATACCGAACGGTCCATGGGAGTGTCGCTTATATCCCATGCCCAGTTTTACTCTATTAGCCTCCTTCCGAGCTATTATAAAAGATAGTTTATGATCATCGCGATGAGTTCGCTTAAATCGTTCAAATGTTCGATGTCTTATGCAATATTTTCTTCGAACTTCATTGGTTACACATGGTTTATCTCTTGGGCGAATTGTCACTACTTTGTTAGGGGTGTATTCTCTGCAACATGAAAGAAAAAGGTTATTCCACAAATAGATAGCGTCGTCAATATCATCAAAGATATGTATAACTTTATTACCCCACAAGCAAATTTGTATTCAATATCTAGATTGTGATTGGTTGAAAGGTCGGGACGTATAAACCCATACACCCCGAGTGATATCTTGCTACTCGGGGTGTATAGAAAACAACTCACGTGCGATTGCCAACGACGCTCTCCCTTCGAAAGTTCAGCTGACCATATCTCAATATTTATGGAATAACTTTCGCTCACTCGTCAAAATTTAATGGAATAAAGTCATACTGCATTATTTTTACTGAAGTTTCGGACACATAACTCACCAAAAGGTGTGATTTGTTCCAAAAATAAAAGTCGATTTCCGAATGAAAGCAGATCGAATGGGGCTCGGACCACTATTAAATTTACATTGACGGCCATGTTAATGAAACTGCACATGGCTGATTTATTAATTATTTTTGGACTTTCATCTCCTGGCAGTTTGTAGTTCCATTCAAGTCCTGCATCGCCATCTACTTCTTGGCGGGGGTCGCCCATCAAAATTTTGAGCCAGAGCGTCCTGTTGGCAAGCACTGTACTTCCGGCGAATAACTTACCTCCAAAAAGCAGAGTCTACGCACCTGCATATAGTGCCTCAGACTG